>JAQFZF010002317.1:0-12605 GCA_034695365.1 Enchytraeus norvegicus
ACTGCAATATAGAACAATATGATATTGAATAAACTAAAGTCGATTTTAACGTCAGTTTCACGGGCACGAGGCTACATCAGTGACGGGTGAGTACTGAGATTCTAATCGATTACCCATTGAGCTCGATACAAACGCTTAATCATTCAATCCAATCAATCGTCAGATTTTATGTAGCACTTTTAACAGTACTAAACCTCAGAAGCGCTTTGAACAGTGAACAGTAGTCAAGCCTGCAACACGACACAACTGATGTAGCAGAACCTCTGCTAATCTTGAATTTGAACGAGTAAATGGTCGCGTTATGACACAAACAATTACACTTAACCGACTGCGCTATTGATTCAGCCATATTATCAAATCTGTATTACATTGTCGATGAATGGAGTCACACAGCGCGCCCTGGCGGACGCTCAACGCTCCCATTGAATGATAGATAGGTCAGTTCTGTTGTAATCGTGATCTCTGTATTACGTAGCGTACTCACTACTGTTCTGTTATAGACCTCTTTACGCTTTAGTCAATGCTCGATCCTATAGCAATAGTGAGGCGGTAAAGGAAGTTTTTGCTAGATCACTGTATTCGAAGCAATAATTATTTCGAAAATCGGCGTATCGTTAATCGAAAATCGGCATATCCCAATTAGTAGAAAATAAATCTTAATAACTTCCACAATATTACGTCATTTTTCCCTCCCAATAGAGCTGCCTGCTGTTCTAATTATACATAGTTCAGAAAGGTTTTTTGATAAATAAAGGATATATAATTATTTATAATTTACACGTGTTGGATCCGGGACGTTCGAGAATAGACCAATCGAAAGTTGCACGTGTCTCATAGATGCTAAGAAGCCGACTAACGCAATCACTGAGGAAGGCAATGGAAAAGCACCTCAGAAGCCATAATTACTTGAATTGAGGCATCCGTTTACGTGTGGTTAAGGAAAGAGGGCCGATTTATTGGGTTGATAAATGGTGTACTGAGTACTCATTAACGGGCGAAAATGCAGACTGTGTATGAATTTTTGCCTTGGACCTGCCGTGTGGAAGAGAACTGGATAAATTGACATAATTATTTCAAGGTGTTCATCAGGAATTAGTAACTTGGACTTGTTTTTGCACGTCCAATTTGATACGATTGATTCTTCGATTTATAAAAATTCTTTGTGTCGATTATTGCAATCTTAACTTAGGCCTAATTTAACTTAACTTAATTTAACTAATTTATACTGATTTAGGGTGCCATTATTGAATGTTAAACAACGGTTTAAGTATTACCAAGATATAGTTAATATTCTATATAGAGCTTGGCTTAACAGAACCATCCCCTATATCGTCGTCAGATAATGAACCGAACCGGCCGGACGTTAAACCGTTATTTGATTTTAATTTAACATGGGCGTTAACATCATTTGTGCAAAACCAAGGAATTATATTATAACATTTTGAGGTCATTGGTAAAACTCTCCCATATTGTCTGTTGTGTGGTACGTCAAAGTTCGGCTCTCATTCAGCTAATAGCCGAATTAACCGTTAGTGTCGCGGTCTGATGGCTACATCAGTGACGGGTGAACATATTCATCCGAACCGTCAACCCATAGTTGTGAAATATGTATTTTATGTATTTTATATTTTCTGAAAAATACATGTATATTTCTGTATTTTATTTTTTGCTTTGCCGTATTTCATGTATTTTATGCATTTTATGTATGTTATATTTTTGGAAAAATGCATTTAATTTATTGTATTTTTTTCTACTTTGCTGTATTTCACAACTATGCGTGAACCTATGGAACCGGAGTCAGACACTAAACAGAATCTGATGTACTCTAACTTACTCTTAGCTGTTCTAATATCCCGTCACTGATATCTCTGTCAAGAGATGAAACTGACGTTAACTTCGGCTTTAGCCTTTTAATAATGAATTTACCGGTGACTGAACGCGTGCAGTTCAAAATTGCTAAGTTGACCTTCTAAGCTTTGCACTTTAACAAGCCTTATTATCTCTCAAACCTTCTGTCTTGCTATCAATCATCTTCCAGTCTTCGTTCAGCTGATATTCACTTGCTTATGGCCAATTTCCCGTATTGGTAACGGGAAACTTGGGAATAGACCAACTGAAAACTGTACATGTTTCGTTAAATCCGACTAACGCAGGTATTTCATGCTGAGGAAAGTAACGGAAACCACCTCGGAAATCAGAATGTATATTCCAAACAAAAAATGTTACAGTTTGGGTATGGTTTAAAAGGAATGGCCTTTTTGATGAGATCAAATTGATGATAGATGGGGTGCTAATTGGTAAGCGTGATAGAAGAGTGTGTTTCAGAATATGTACCTTGGACCTACCATATGGCAGTGCACTAGATATAGATAGAGATAGTCAGTTTCTGAACTTTAGGTATGGTTTATCAAATCAATAGTTGAGAAGACATTTCCTATCTTCCCCATTACGTAATTATTTACTCTACCAATACGTGTACTAGGTAACACTTCGTTGCCTAGCAACGCACCATTAATCTTAAATTCAGAAATTTACCCTTATTGTTACTGATATTCGATACAAACTTGACAGACACTACCTTAGCCTACTGTGTGGAAATCTTTACAACTTCATATTCGACCTTGTCCTACCCGATCCCACAGAAAGTTGGATAGGGCATGTTTTAAAGGGGATGGTTTGTTGAAGGAAGTATTAGAGGTTAAAATGATTGAAAAGAAAGTAAGAGGAAGACCAAGAATAGAAATATTGGATTAATTGATGGATCATATGTGATTATATAAATGAAAAAGAAACTGCGGATATGGAAGTATTGATACGCTATATGACATGGACCTGCCATTAGACAGTTCACTGAGAGACAGCTAGATATACGGCTAAATTTTCTGTCAGACAAAATTATGGACAGACCATTAAACATTGTAGACAAATACTCTGTACATTTTATACATTCAGTCTGCCACATGAGCCAATTCTTTCTCCGGCCATGAACTCAATTAAGTGAAAATTATTGGCCAATAAAACCGAACATGGCATCGGCGATATGCCATAACCCGTGGTCATAAAAGTGCTCGATAAAATCTTGTCTCTTTCCGTTCTCTATACCAGTTAATATCGTCTCAATACCAACAAACGTTTTCATCTCTATTAACTTGTTCGTACGAATGTCTACTAGTAGTCTAGTATACTATGTCTACTAGTAATCTAGTATACTATGTCTACTAGTAATCTAGTATACTATGTCTACTAGTAGTCTAGTATTAGCCTATTACTGAAATTGAGATATAACGATTATAGTTATCGCTATTAAAACAATAATTAAGAAACATTTGAAGTAAATTGAAGCGAAGAATTTTGGAGCATTCGTCGATTCTAGACATGATTAGAAAAGAAATCTGTTAGCAAACATAATATCAAATATCAGATGATTTGATAGCTGTGCCAAAAATTCGTCGTATTCGTAAAAAGTTATCAAGAATTCAAGATTACTTGATATAATCAAGTATACAGCTTGATTAAATATCAAGACCGGTTTTCTGGATATTGGGTTTGCATCGTTAAAATAAAAGGATGTTTTATTTTATCGCCTTTCGGTTTATATTTGGTTTAATGGTGCTCGATGTCGTCGTATGCGACGGTGGCACTCTAATTGCGTTGTTTTATGGAAATTGACGAAAGTCAAGTTGATAAAAGCCGAGTAAAATTGTAAAACGTCGGCTAATTTGGATTAGTCTATTACTAGTGTAGACTACCTTCCTGTTCCTAAGATTTTAATATCGTCAGTTACAGTTAATTACAGGTTTGTTACAGGTAATTCGAATTATCTACAGCTTAGTTTAACTGTTTCCCGTGTTGGATCCGGGACACTTGGGAATAGACCAACTGAAAACTGCACATGTTTCGTAAAAGCCGACTAACGCAGATATTGCATACTGATATTTTTCATACTGAGGAAGGCAACGGGAAACCACCTCGAAAATCAGAATATGTATTCCCAAGAAAAAGGTTACATTTGGGTATGGTAAAGGCATGGCCTTTTTGATGGGATCAACATGATGATCGATGGAGTGCTCATTAGCGAGCATGATAGCAGATTGTGTTTCAGAATATGTACCTTGGACCTGCCATTTCCAGTGCACAAGAGAGAGAGAGAGTTTAACTGCACATAATTCTGAAATTGTAGGCCTATCTTCAATTCCAATCGAGGAACTCGATAGGAAGTGTTTAACATCAATCCTCAAAAAAATATGAAATTTAAGTTAATTTATTCTAATGCCAACAGATTCTAAGATAGTTTAAGCTTTCTTTTGAAAATTTTATGTAATACTATGCTTCTCTAATGCATACGTAGTAAGGATTAAATTTTGTGGTTTGGTACTTAGAATTTGATACCATTCTCAAATTTAAAGCTATTTCACCTTTGCCAGTAATTATTATTTTATGCATTCGTGTTATTATTTCAAAGCGGATACTTTTTCGGCCTAAATAATTATTATCTTGCGAGCCAAGTTAAGATAAAATAAATAGTCACTGACAGCATCTTCGACTAGAAAATAGACGCTAATACCAACTTAAGCTAATATACTAGTCTACTAATAATCTAGTCTACTTTATTTTGTCATTCCAGTTTTTACGCCTTAGCATTAGTGTCATATTAATTTTTAATAGCTCGATTCATTATATCCAAACCTCTATTTAATCTTAATAAAACCATTATTAATTTGACGACCAATTATTTGTTGAATTCTATGTCCTTTTTTAGCGATTTCATCCGTACTACTTGTATTACAGATTTGCCGTGGCAGTACAGCTCTGTGTTAGAGATCTCTTGGGAATACATATTCTGATTTCCGAGGTGGTTTCCAGTTCCTTCCTCAGTATGAAAAATATCAGTATGCAAATATCTGCGTTGGCCGGCTTTTACGAAACATGTGCAGTTTTCAGTTGGTCTATTCTCAAGTGTCCCGGATCCAACACGGGAAAAAAGAAAAAGAAGAACGGCACTATATAAATTTAATTATTTAATTAACTGAATACATTTAATTATTATTTGATTGATTATTTGATTGATTGCTTGGTTTCTTTTTAAATTTAATACCCTGGGTATCACCATCTATTCGTGGGTCGGATAATTGGTAGCAATTAGTGCGTAGTAGGTGACTACTTCAGAAGATTGCGAAGGTTACTACACGTCTGGCGTATATGATCCAATTAGGCCTACCAAATTGGATTGTATAGAGTGGGGCTGGCGGCCTTACCTTCAGATTAATGACTATGTCACCTCTGTGCTGCAATCGCTCAGGATCGGGATCAGCTCCGCGCCTACGTTCGGTTACGAATATGGCACACAACCTTAACCTTTGCCCTGGGTGTAAACAGCCTGGTAGGTTTTATAAAGCGATTCGTTAAGAACGGACTGAATCGTGTCCCGGCTACTTGAGATTAATTGATTGATGATTGATTGATTGATTTATTGATTGATTGATTGATTTATTGATTTATTTATTTATTTATTGATATCCCAATAACTTGTGTAGCTGTGTAGAGTTGAGTTCAGCCTCTAGGCAGACCAAGTCTAGAAACAGAAGTCACTGTACTGATTGATTGATTATTTAATTGATTAATCGTTTGTTTGTTTGATTGATTGATTGATCTCCTATCATACCAACCAATCGAAATCCTACAAATCTGTACTAGATTGCAAACGTGTACTACAGACAATATATAGACTGTTCTTGATGATCCGAGACAATCGAGAATAAACCAACCGAACGCCGCACATGTTCGTTGGAGGGGAGGGGGGGTGTCCTTAACCCCTCGACCTGAGGGGGCCGTTGCACATTTGAAATTGCCGACCTTCAGGAATTTACACTAACCTCAAAATCTCTCTCTTCAATATTTGAGAGACCTGTTAGAAACGGAATATAATTATTATTATTTCTGAGAATAAAATGCATTTGAGAATTGTCATCGGAGACCCTAGTGAAGGATATTCAAGAGCAATAAGTTAACAAACTAAGTAAAAGATAGAGCAAAGTTTAGCGTGTGTTTTCGTATCTAAGGATACCTTCAGTGACGGACCCGTCAGGGACTTAAGCCCATGTCCTTTGTTTATCGAGCCAGCGGGCTACCGACAACGCTATCCAACCGGGACTAATAAGTTTAAAAGTATATGTTTTACACCGTGGTCCATATAATAGTAACCCAGACTATTATTTCAATCGGAATTATTATTTACATGAAAACGTGTTCACGTGCCTATAGCCAATATTTGTGTTAATAATATGTGTGCCCCCAGCTAAGTGTGTGAACATTTTTTGGGGGATTGTGGTGGTAAAGCAGATCATGAGACTTAACTACACTTTTTTCAAGTGCTCATGTGTGAAATATTATAGCCTAGCCTAAGGTAGAACAATCTTAATAGTGTTGAATATTTTCCTTTATTTTGATTAACATTATGTTCCTTTATTTTTTCTAGTTTCGTTTTGCTCTACCACAATTTATTTTGTGTTTTCATTGCTTGTACGTTATGTGTTGTTGTTTTGTGTAATAGAGAAAGAATTGAAATTAAAATAGAATATCCTATCCAAAGCAGCTATATGTCAATCAGCATTGAAGATGGCTATGGTTCATGGATTGTGAGTTAATACTTTTATTTCCCATACGAGTTAAACTATTTTGAAACCTCTTTTTCAATATTACTATAACTATAAGTACCATCTAGATTCTAGAGTGGTGGCTTTTGCTCATTAGTGTTGATTGTAATCGAGTAAGATTATTTGTAAAACAATAATCGTTTGCGGCAGTTAGTTGATACAGGTGTTTAACTATTCCGTACAATGGACGAACAGACGACAAGAAATGCACAACGAGCCAAATATAGGAAACAGGACAACAAGTGATTTGATGGAATTAAAGTATAGACAAGAGTCAGACATGCATGAGACAGGTATGACTGGAACATCACGCATGACTACCAACGCCTGGATCGGGCATCCTGGATCTCATGGCACATGTTAGTGCCTTCGGGCCATTTTTGTCCTTTTTTTCGTTGAAATGAACATGCCTGGTTTGTACGGTAACGTGAAATAAATTAATAAACAAACTTTTAACGAAGGAGAAAAGTACTGACGTTATTGACTTATAGTAACAAATCACTCGAGCTATATCAGAGGCGGTCTAGACCCCAAACACATGCACAGAACCCCAAGCCTGCTGCTAGTAAGTCACGTGTGCTAACGACTAGGCTGTCTAGTCGGGACATGTGTAAAGCACTAATCGATGGCGGTGGTTAGTGGAAGCAGTTGTTTAGCTATTCTGTACAATGGTCGGTGATATCAGAGGTTTGGTACAGAACCCCGAGCCTCCTGCTAGAAGGGCAAGTACGCTAACGGCTAGACTGTCTAGTAAGGACATGTGTAAAGCACTAATCGATGACGGTGGTTAGTGGAAGCAGTTGTTTAGCTATTCTGTACAATGGTCGGGAAGACAAGAGAAGCTCTGGGGACTGTGAGGCATCAAATATTTAATCCTCCCAGCCAAGTCCGATACATGCTTGATTCTCGATTGTTTCTGCTCTATATTGTCTTGTTATATCCCAGACAGACTTTCTTGGATTAGATAACGGATTTGTACTATTTTGGGTCTCGTTATCACTTCGGCTTATGCAGGAATGTTTTAGTGGTTTCAAAGCTGTCTAGATTAGGGTTTGGGTTACGGTTAGAGTCAGGGCGGCGCTGGCTGGGTGTTGTCCAGGGGCCCGGACCCCCCCCCCCCCAGTTCCTCCTAAACCGAAAATACAATCCGTCCATTCGTCCAGATCCGTTGAGTTTTTTTTCTAGAGGGGGGGCAGGTACTGGGGGTGGACCCTCCCCCAGTACTACCGCCCTCTGCCGCTGTGGTTAGGGTTTGGATTAGAGTTAGGCCTAACGCACCCATAACCCATACTCTCTAACCCTAATTTTAACTCATTTTTAATACTAAATCTTTTTCAATCTTTAAATCTATTAAAGTAAACAAATTGTTTGAGGGTGAGTCAACAAACAATTACCGCTGTCTGTATTTGAACATTTCGTTATTGACGTGATTGACGTCCTCTACATCGCTGTCAGGTGAGAAACCTGACTTTAAATCCTCATTGATTGATTGATTGATTACGATTACTCACGAATTGTAATCAATTTCTATTATTTTGCAATCTGATGAATATTACTAGTTAGGGTAATAGCTATGGTGGGGCAAAGGGTAGGTGCCAATTTGAATAATTAAAAACTTACAATTTCATTTTATATTTGTAAACAAAATAAAATACCTCTTTTACATGGCCAATTCCTCCATTTACCTTGAGAGAGCAGACGAACAAGAATCAACTCAAACGAAAGGCGATACTCCGAATTACACAATACACAGTTACAGATAGCTTGCCATTAATGAATATAAACATATAACACATTAATAATTAATAATTACTAAATTATTCTTATAATAATTATTATTATATAGTGGAGATGTTAATTTAATAGTATGACTTATGTTTCAGATTGGATCAACAGTTATTACAATCGTAGATAAGATAATTGTTTAAATGATTATTTAAAGGCCCGCGGATTATGGCCACCTTAAAATTTACTAAGCAGAGTCAGCAGTATATGCAAAATCATCGAGAACTGGGACAAAATAGAAGCCAACAAAAACCACAACGTGAATATGATGAACAACATAGACGTGAGAACAACAAACAAGAACAGCAGAACCAATATGACGAACATCGATATAATCAACAACAACACCATGAACCTTACGGATATAAAAAAAACACAGATCAACAACACAAAATACAAGAATACGACCTGCAAAATAAACGTCAAAGCAGTGCGGAAAAACTGAACAAATTCGAGGATCAACATAGTGAACACGACGAACAATTCAGACGTCTTGATGAACAGAAACAACATGACATCGAAGAACAACAAAATAGACGACAAAACAACAAATCCCCCAAGCAACAATACAACACTCTCCCTTGCAACGGTTCGGCCTCATCATGTAAATGGCGGAGATCTCCGATCATGATCCCACTCCCACCGGCTCGGCCCTCCGGCCACCTGAGCCCTGGGCGCCAGTCCCCCCGGGCCGCCCCCGGCTACACCCGCATCGACAACTACACTCTCCCCCCGATACCCTCGACCCCCGAGGAAGAGCCCCAGGGCCCGGGGCTGGAAGATGTGAATGTAAGGGGAGATGGTAGAAGGGTAGGGTTGGTAAAGGGAGGTAGGATTGCCTGTGTGTTTCTGGTTGTGATACCAATGGCTGCCAGTCTTGTGCTGGCTTCTTGCTGGGTCTACTACTGCAAACAGGTAAGATCTTCTTCTTTCAAGTGCCCTGCCCGTTCCTGGCGTTGACGGTCATGGTTTTCCAAAATTCTCGCTCTCGCGTGGTCTTATCATTTTTGCTTTTTCAACACTCATCCAATCACTGAGACTTTGCACGGGTAATTATTTGTCTCATTTTGCAAAATTTTCCTTCAAAATTTCAGTTTATAAATATGCTTTCTATTAATTTTCTTTATTCCTGATAACATGTTGGATGTATTTCTAATTTCTAATTTCCGTCTATGTAGTTGTGTATTTGATGTCCCTGATGTGGGATTCGGATTAGGAATGAGACATATAGTTCTCATTGATCGATTGATTGTTACAATAATAATAATGAATAATGAATCGTTACACATTCGTTCCAATTGTTTTTGAGACCCTGGGCCCCGTCAACATTGCCGACACAGACTTCATAGATGAAATCGGCAGAGGGTCTCATTGTATCACCGGCGACCAACGCGAGAAGGCCTTCCTCTGGCAACGACTGTCCATGGCGCTGCAACGCTACAATGCAGTATGCTTTCGCGGCACGTTCGCTGACATGGCATTCCAAAGCTCAGGAGATTTATTTTAACTACTATATGTTATCTATACTTCTTTTTTAAACACAATAAATCTATTTTATCATATTTTTTTAGCCCAGGTTCTTTTACCACCCAGGGCAATAAAAACAAAAACAAAAAAGAACAATAATAATAACTAGTACAATAGATTAATTTTAAATGCTTTTTTATCTATACTTCTTTTTTTAACGTATTAAAATCAATTTTATCATATTTTTACCCCAGGGTCGTTTACCACCCAGGGCATTAAAAAAATAAAAAATAAACAATAAAGGTTTACCGTTCGTTTCCTCATCCAGGGATGATGTCAGGGACGTCAGTAGTAAGAATAGGTATACAATCAATCAATCATGTAACTAGTATTTTACATGTAAGATTTCTAGCATACATAATATTAGCAATGAATCACGCTATGGAAAGTAGTTAGACTAAGACTAGTTAAGTCGGAATATGTAAGTGCCAACTCTAGCCTTTAACATTCACGCATAGCTTCGATATCTCGCGTAACAATGATTTGTAAAGTGTAAATTTTTTTTAAAGTGTTCAGTTAAAATAGACATAAAGGCTAAAGGCTAAAGCCGAAGTTAACGTCAGTTTCATCTCTTGACAGAGATATCAGTGACGGGAGAGCCTCGAATTCGAACCTCGCACATACTGATCCCAAGTCGGGAACCTAACCGATGTAACTACTGGCTCCTGCCAGTAGACATGGGTTAAAACAGCAGGTTTGCTTCTAACCCATAAAAGTTACTGCATTGTATCGTAGTATATTGTATAAAAAATTGCTGCATTACAATACAAGAATCAATCAATCAATGACGATCTAACGTTCGGTTCCTCACCCAAAGGCGATGTCAGGGACGTCCCAATAATAAGACCGTGCAATACAGTAAGGGTTTTACGTCCGCGTCATCAGTAAATAAAACAATCACATAGCACCTGCTGAACATGAACAGGAGTCAACACTGATCAAACACGGTTCCAGTCCATTAATCAATAAAACCAACAATATAAAAATAAAAATCTTCTGCAAAAAGCACAACGCTGCGTTACTGTATATTTTTTGCACATTTATTTTTCTATAATAATAGCAAATTTGTAAATAATAACCGAGCTATATATTCCAATAGTATTCACTTCATAGTCGAATAGTTATCCAAATAATTATAATCGGTATCAAGCCTATCGCAATAGATATTAGCGGTATAATTCGAAACGAAAAGTTATCAGTGACACCCGTTTTATTACAATAATAATATTCACCTATAATATTAGACAGCAGCATAATGAAGATCGACTGTGTTGAGCCGTCTTGAAGAGAAGCCCTTCGGGCTTCTGAACCTTGACGTTAAACACACTCAAACCTAACCATAATGAAGTTAAAAATGAGTTAAATGAGTTTAAATAATGAGTTAAAAATGGAGCTTGAACGCTAACATCAGTCAAACAAAACTTACAATTTAAATATAATATATATTATATATAATATATATTAAACTCAAAGGTGTTAAAATATTGTAGTCGATAGGTACATAATGTGAATTTATTATTTTCGCGAACATGTTTTCGATATTCCAACGGTGAGATCGCCACTCGCACATACTAGATAGGATCGTACGTTAGAGACATGCATTTAGTTTCGCAATCCTCTGTGGCCTTCAGTCACTAATTAATTTTTATTGGCACTTGTGGTAAAAACACTTTCATTATCAAAATGTAGGCAGATGATTTGCATGCTGCCTGCACCGCCACCTAGCTGTTTCAGTGATCTCATTTCTTGTGCGAATATATTTTTCTTTGTCATTTGAATGTTGGTGGGTGAACTATTTTATACGCTATCCCTATAAAGTCCGACTATATACGGAGAGCCTCCGTGATCTAATGGTAGCAATGCAGCCTCTCAATCATGAGGTCGCAGGTTCAAAGCCAGTGTCGACCATGAGTTGTAATAATGCCGAACTATTTGTATTCGAATAGTGAGAATCAACTATTCGTATTCGAATAGTGAGAATCAACTATTCGTAAGAGCCTAATTGAAGTCTTTATTGTTTCTGTTTTTATGCAATACCTTCTATGTTTGAATTTGTCACTTAGTCACCGCGAAATCTATTTGACTTATTAACATTATGACTTCTGACGTGGTTTTCCATCGAATTCCTCAGTGACTGCGTTACTCGTTTCTTACGAAAGACGTACAGTTTTCGGTTGGTTTACGATTCATAAGCCTCCCGGATCCAACACGGGTATTATGATGGATAGGCATACACAATTCACGGTCGTTTGAATAAATTGTTGAATAGATTGTTGAATAAATAAATAAATAAATTGTTGAATAAATTCTCATTCTCTTTCATCAATATATTACAATTTTCATATAGTGAATGCTTGACAATGTCTCAGAAGCGCATGAACAATGAAGGGTTAAGCAGAATTGCCTGCCATAGTATGACCTCTGCAAATTTGAAGTTTGAGCGACCAAAGAGTCAAGTACACAGAAGTCATGGAGCAGACAACTCTGTCGTTCACTGCGCATCTGAATTAGTCTCCTCTTTCGACACGGGCAGTCTTCGGTTGGTTTAGATTTTCAAGATTCCCGGACCCGACAAGGGATCCAAAAAAAGTGACTCTAGCATTGCAATAAGACTCCATCAAACTAAAAATAATTCAGATA
>JAQFZF010002318.1:0-12605 GCA_034695365.1 Enchytraeus norvegicus
CTTAATTTATCATTTTATGAGCTAAAGAAGCTGATGTATGTAAATTTCAGCAATAGGCCTAGTAGGAGAAATTAGAAAGCAATGCTGTGTAGTTTTTATATGCATGATATAGTGGAATAATATTGGTTTTATCTTGAACAATTATTAACGTGTTAGCTGGGTTTTTACTTTCCACGTTTTTTAAAATTTCATATTCAGTCCTGTATGTGCACCGTGTGAATTTATGTAATTTGCTTTATGTCAATTTCGACGAATAAAGATCTATATATTAATCAATCAATTAATAAGTCAATAAAGGCTAATTCATCAATCAATCAGTAAATAAATCAGAAATTCAAACAACTTATCAATCAAGGCACCATTACGACTATTTGTATTTTGTGTTGTGCATCTGTTTCCGTATCCAAGGACACTGTCAGAGATGGACCCGACTGTGACTTACCTCAGCCTCCTTTTTATCCGTCAACCATGCTACCGCCATCCACTCTTGACCTCAATAACCTTTGAATATAAAATATCTTGCACAACAAACCTTGCCAGCTTTCTTAGCTTTCAGATCCCTCACTTTCTCTCCTTGACCCACAATCTTGTTGTTGAGCTCATCAGCTGAGCATGAGGCAATGTCCGCTGAAGCAGCAGCTGCAGCAGATGGGGCAGCAGCTGTAGCAACTGGAGCAGCTAGCACCATGTCAGGCTTCCACACAAGTCCTGTGGCTTTCTTAAAGTCCTCCTTCAACTGAAGCAACTGCTTGACCTCTTTGTCTATCTCTTCCTGTCAAGCAATCAATTAATCAATCAATCAATCAATCAATCAATCAATCAATCAGTCGTTCAATTAAACCATTGTTGATCTTTTCATCAATAAATCAATAAAAGACTTAATTCAATTAGAATTCAATAAAAAAAAGTCAATAATAAATCAATAATAATAAATCAATCAAAATCAGTCAATTTATTCAGGGCACATCAATCTTTCCATCCAATGCTCTGCAAACGGCTTTTAGTAGAAGTACAATTCTTCTACAACTCTCTATCATCAGTTTTTCATTTCATAGCAACATATTATGTTCCACCTAGCAGGCACACATAATTATCAAGATACAATATTATTCATTTCTATAAGCCACACTCGCAACACAATCAAACATAGGAGAACCAAGCGTAAATACATTGTAAAATTGTGCACAAAAAGGTATGTCATCAATTTGATATACAATACAATACAATACAAAAAGAACATTTTATACTAGCTGGCTTAGAAGCAATTTTTGGTACAGTGAAGTGAAAAGTAGTCTAGCCTGCCATAGGCCACACGCGATGTGGCATGGCCTCATATATCACGTGTCAATTTTATTTATTGTTATCTGTTGATGCTAATGGCATTTTAAACAAAGTTCTAGTAAAACGTTGTATCTCTCTATTATATTATTACATATGGTATTCTGCAGGCTATCATCTGATCGTCCCGGTTAGAAAGCGTAGTCGGTAACACACTTGCTCGATAAGCAGGACGTCACAGGTTCGAGTTCCAGAGCTCTGGGTCCGTCTCTGACAGTATCCTTCCAAACAGAAAAAGACATTGAACTTAGCTTAAAGTCTGAAACTCTTAACTTAGACGCTTTAGCTTTTACAGGTTTACTCTAGTGATGTATTACAAAGAAATTAATCCATAGAATAGAACTCGATCCCATGACAAACCTTGCCAGCTTTCTTAGCTTTCAGATCTCTCACTTTCTCTCCTTGAGCCACAACCCTGTTGTTGAGATCACCAGCTGAGCATGAGGCAGCGACTGCTGTGGCAGCTGGAGCAGCTGTAGTAGCTGGAGCAGAAGCAGCTGTAGCAGCTAGTACCATGTCAGGCTTCCACACAAGTCCTGTGGCTTTCTTGAAGTCTTCTTTCAGCTGCAGCAGCTGCTTTACAGCCTTGTCAACCTCAGTCTATGCAGAAGCATTGAACTTCATAATTACTTTATGTTTATTAATTTAACATAAATTCAGTGATTAATGGACATTAAGTTCCTATTGATATTTACTATAATCTCATAAGAGTCCTAAGAGTTATTTTGCCGATGGGGTAATGGTCAAGTAGTCAACGTGTTCGGCTCAGAATCAAGCGACACAATTTCAAATCCCTGGTCAGTCGACAAATAATACCCCAGCACCCTTAGGAACGGGTGCATATCGCTGCCTGCAAGATGGAAGGCTAATTATGTATCTGCGCTAGTTGCTATTGAAGCGCTACCAAAGGCAAAGATAAGATTAGTCATGGAGTGTCAACAAAATAATAAAACACAAAAACAGCAACTAAGAAAGGAAACTGGCATGTGCGTTCTGTCATATGCGAGAGTATATGAAAAAACTTGCCAGTCCATGACAAGAAAAGCCACAGTAGATAAGTATCTATTTTTAGAGCATGTATCGGCAAAAAAGTTATAAAACTAAATGTACATCTGTTCCGATAGAAAGATGCTGTCAGAGACAGACCTGGTTGGGATAGTAACCTGTGAAATCCTGCTTATTAAGCAAGAGTGTTACTGACTATGCAGTCCAACCAAGTTTATGGAAAATTAATCTATTGCGAGTGAAAAAGGACAGAAAACTGTAGACTAAAAAAATATTCTGCTGTTTCCTCTATCAGTACAGTTCAAGGGACCTGACAAGTTATAGAAACACTCGAAATATTAGACATCATCGGGGTTACTCGAGTTCCTGAACTTAATTTTTCTTGTGTTGAGAACTTTTCTTATTCAATATTACTATTGCTTTCAATATTATCCTTAGCATTATTGACAATAGAGTAGGTGTTTTTTAAATGAAACTGTATCTGAATTATTTGGTTATTTCTTGACATGAAAATGTTACTGTTATAGTAATATCACTTTTATGCCATTTCTGCACTTTGCTGGTTTTATTTGCATACATCTTTGATTTTGATTGCTGCTCAAGACCTGTTTGAAGAAATTTATTAATTAATTAAATTTATTAATTTAAAATACATTATGAATAATTAATACCTAACACTAAATTTAACCTGTTAAGTCTACAGGGTGAGTAAAAAAAAACAATCCCCTAGCGAAATGTCAATAACTTTGTCAAAACTCACGACTTTTACAAAATATTTTACAGACTTCTAGAGGAGGTTTTTTGACATCTACCCTGCAAATTTGGTCGAAAAATATTTATAAATGAAAGAGTTCGAGAGTTTCTACAAAAAAATCGAAAAAACAATTTAACAAAGCTTATTCAATAGGCATTCATTCTTTTGTAATTGAATTGTATCTTTGAAGATGGCCGTTTGATACTGATGCCGATTCTATTTGAGTATGTGGTTCAAGGTGACCGCCATCTCTTTGAAAGAGCGCCTGTAACCTTTTCAGGAATGCTAGTACAGCCAGGTCGATGGCCTCTTGTGGCAAATCTTCCCAGATTTCATCTAACACACACTTCTTGATTTCAGCCTTGTGGATTGATTTAAAAGAAAAATTTCTTCGTATATTTCTTTACACGTGACTGCCACACATGTTTGACATGTTACTTTGCCACGTGGCCCAGTTCTTTTTTTGTTGTTGTTTTTTGCTTTCCATTCCTAATGGAGTGCTCCTAGCCTTTTAGAAAAGAACACTCTGTACCGCTCAAGTATTTCACCCCAGACGTGGTAGTTGAGGGTTTCAATGTCATATGAGTTTGGTAGACACTCATTCTTCTTGAAGAACTCCAGACCACGCTGTTCGATCCATTCTAGTGTCACCGCTATTGGAATAAGCTTTGTTACTTTTTTTTTACTTTTTTCGTAGCTGTAACATTTTTATTTATAAATATTTTTCAACCAAATTTGGAGAGTGGATGTCAAAACACCTCCTCCAGACGTCTGTAAAACATTTCTGGAAAATATTGAGTTTTGACGAAATTATTGAGATTTCACTAGGGGATTGTTTTCTTTTGACTCACCCTGTATTTAAATAAAGAACACGCACCTTGTCAGCCTTCTCAGTCTTGAGCACACGTACTTTGTTGCCCTGCTCTATAATTGACAGGTTGAGAGTCTCCGCCTCTGATTTAGCTCCTCCCACTACGCTAGGAGACACTTCTGTCTGAGGAGATTTCTCTGCCAACTTTCCTTTCTCACTCTGAGCTTTCTGTAAGTAAATAACCACAACGAGTTTTGTAAAAAGAATCAATAGATTCTCTTCGGTCAATGCATTGGCAAGTGTATTTCTGATATAATGGAACTGCAGTTGTTTGCTGTTTGAGACGTCCCTGATATCGCCTTTGGGTGAGGAACCGGACGTTAAATCCTCATTGTATTGTATTGTATTATATACAACAGACTGTTTTTTGTTGTTGTTGCTCGCCCAAGGTGTCAGCTGTGTTGCTAATCCCTCTATCTTCGTTACTGGGGAAGGGAGGGTTCATCCAGGGCCCACCGCCAGGTCTCAAGCAGCTCCAACGCCTCGCATGGTTTTTCCCATAGGTCATGTGGTGTGAGTGTTGTTTGAATTGTTTGCATTGAAATAAGTATATTTTGTCATGTGGTAGATATGAACAAAGAGGGCATAGACGTGGGGGAGTGAGTTTGGGTTGATTTGGTATTTGCAGGCCAATAGGAAGAACTATTTGATTTGTCAGCTCTGAATTGTGCAAGGAGGCGTCTTTGATACTACAGATGTTATGTTATTGGGCATTAATTTAATTTTATCATGATGAATTTGATGGCATCATTAATTTTAAATTTTTTTTTAAATGAAATAAATATTGCCAAATATTGTATATCAATAATCTGCATCAGAAGACTGATCAGTAGAAGACTTGCCTAATAAGCTGAATACCTAATGCATTAGTGTTTAATTACACTAATTTATATCCGAAAAAAAAGATTCACTTCCAGAATTTTATCAAATTAGCAATTCAAATCATTTTCTGAAAACTTCCTATATAATAATTTCCCTTAAACCATTACACGTTATGGCCTTACAGTGAAGAAGTGCTACAGTATAATGATTGAGTCTAAATGCTCGGGTTGGTTGTCTATTGTCTGGGTCATGACAGTATCTGCGTGTGACTGTGAATCATAGTCCTGTGTGTAGGTCATTCTGTATGGCCTGTAGGTCTGCTGCAGCAGAGCGAAGAAATTATAACTATAAGAGAAGTAGAGCAGACCGGAGGCCCCATTGAATGGTGGGTTGGCGGGGGGGCCTCAAAAAAAGCATAAAGATCATCAAAAATGTTCATGTACCTCCTTGGCACTGCCGGTCTCTTTAGCTTTATGTTTAGAGCCAGCTGTTGGCATCTCCTTACTGTGACCGTCCGGTATGTTGAACAGTATACATGGGCTCTCACGTCCTGAGTAACGACTGCCAGAGTAAACACATATAATATTATACATGCACATAACATGCACATCACATACACGTCACACACACATCACATACACACACATACACATCACACACACACATCACATACACGTCACACACACATCACATACACACACATACACGTCACACACACACATCACATACACATCAAACACACTCAGGTATGTTGAACAGTATACATGGGCTCTCACGTCCTAATTAACGACTATTAGAGGTAACACATACAATATTATACATGCACATAACATACACATTGCACACACATTGCGTACACACTACGTCCCAGTTGGATGGCATAATCGATAACTCAGTTTCTCAATAAGCATGATGCCACGGGTTCGAATCTCAGAGTAATGACATTTCAAATAACACATATACATGATGTATGATACATCATTATTCAAAGACCCACATACAATTAAAGTAGCCCATAATTATTCAAATTAAATATTACGAATCACTATATGTTCGACTTTTGCCTTTCTTAAAAGTTAGTGTTTTCTAAATCTAACAGGGTTCCCATCAAAATGTCTAAATAAAATTATCTGACGATGGCACATGACTGTCTCACTGGTGGGGTGGATAGCTATTAGCTGATGGCTGCATCAGTGACGGGTGAGCCCTGAGATTCCAAACAGCTACCTACAGAATCTGATTCAGACATTTAACCAATAGTCCATTCAAAATTCTGATAGTTTTAAGGATACAACCGTAGTATATCATATTTTCTTGGAGATAATTTTATTTACTGAGGGATCTCCTTAACCAGTGACTGCATTAATCGGCTTGTACGAAACACATGCAGCTTTCAGTTGGTCTATTCTTATTTATTGCCGGAGTCCATACAAAATAACTGAGAAATTCATTAGAAATTCAGTCTAAAAATAGTCACACATTTTGAACCAAGCATTTTAATCCTACCTAGAAGGTTCATAGGCGGAGTCACAGATAAAGAAGCCACGCCTCTGTAGCTGAATGATGTCACCTTTCTTGAGGCTGGCCAGCTCCGGGTCACCAGCCATCGTTAACTCAGTCTATCAGATACACACACACAGCTATACTAATATACTTATAAAGAAAGGCTAAAGACAAACGTCAGTTTAACATCGGTTTCGTTTATCCGAACGTTAATCCAAATGTTTAGCCGAATGTCCCTTTTGTTTAATGTCAGTCAGTAAGTCAGTTTCGCTGCCGGAAGGCAACATCAGTGACGGGTGAGCCTTGCATTGCAACTCGAACCGTGTACCTATGGAACTCGAGAGGAGAAATTAACCAACGAGTTCCAAAGATAGGAAAAATTGTATGAAACATTTTTACGGCTGGATCCAAAGCATCTTTCTCTCTCTCTCTCTTTTCTCTAGTGTACCGCCAAATGGCTGGTCTAAGCACATAATTCGATATTAGATTACACATCTAAAAAGCACTCCATCGATAATCAATCTAATCCTATCGAAAGGCGACGCCTTAGCTGTATTTAACTAAAATGTAATCATTATTGAATGTAATCAAAATTGAATGTAATCAATATTGAATGTAATCAATAAAATGTAATCAGATTGGGATGATCTCTATTGAATCCATATATCTAACTTGCAATCGTCATGTAATATGTATATAGGTGATCACGATTATGATTCTCCACGGGTGACAATCATTTGTTTACGTTATAATTATATAAATTATTAATAATCAGTTACATGCAACATGAATAATGCACAAATACCTAGAATTTAGATTAATGCTTTGCTTAGAATCTTCATCTTTTCCCGGCACAACCATACACACATACATGTGCACATACTCACAGGCGCATACAGACAGACACACATACACATACCTTAGAGTTATGGTTGATGAACTGCTTAAAGTCTTCATCTTTTCCCAGCACAGCCTTGCTGATGATGTGATCAAAGTGTACGCACACTGTCGGTACAAATGGAGCCTTGTCGGTGTCAGCCAACCACGTGATCTTCTGAGTCTTCTTGTAATCCTACAGTATCAACAACGAATAATAATAATAATAATAACGGCAGACTATTGTTTCATTCCGCTTGCTTTGAGATGCTTGGACCTCCGAACAAAGAAGGCGATGAGTTCCTCACCACACTAGGAAAACGTCTATCGGCTATTACACGAGACAAACGTGAATCATGCTTTTTGAGACAGAGACCTGCTTACAGAGATACAACAATGTCTGTGTAAAGGGCACCTTCAACTCCAGCCTCGATCTGCTCCACAGCTAATTTTAACCCATGGGCCCTGTACTCCTCTGGGTACATATAAATATTATCTTTTTATCTTTTTTTTAGCCCAGGGTCGGATATCACCCAGGGCAATAAAAAAATAAAATAAAATAATAATAATAATAATAATGGCTTAACGTCCATTTCCTCATACAAGGATGATGTCAGGGAACATTAACACACAAATACAAACACGAATACAGACAAAACATAAATGTTATCTCACGCCATGTTAGATAACATGAGAAATATCTCAGTCTTCCTATATAATCCTACATTATCAAAGACTAATGCTTAAATGTTATCTCATGTTATCCAGCCATGCTATTATCCGACTCCTGTTGTAGTCTTACCGTATAAACCAAAATACTTAACTGATATCTAAGTTAGCCAATCATATTAGCTGGTTCTTCTTGTAATCATACCGTATTAATAACAAATACTTAAATATAATCTCGTGTTATAAAAATGCCTGAAATGCATGAATCCTATCATATATGATGCCTACCTTATTATCAAGATTGAGACTGGCATCTACTGACGTCACTTTACCATCAGCTGACCTACAAAATACAATACAAAACATATAGAATACAACAAGTTGAATATCCCTAAAGATCCAATACAGTACAAAACATTAAGGATTTAACAGGAAGTTCCTCCCAATTTAAAATGACAGTGCCATTAAAAAATGATAATAAAATGCTTCGAATCATAGTTGATGGAACAGTTTAAATAAATAACATTAAATAAATTAAAGCGCTACAGACTAATGGAATAAGTTTCGCGGCCAAATGGCCACATCAGTGACGGGTGAGACCTGGAATTTGAACTGTAGATCTACAAAACTTGATTCGGAAGCTTAGCCAACACTGCCATTGAACCATTCACAACCAAACTGTTAAATTCTTTGCAGTCTATTACTAACTTGTTGACTTTTTGTATCGTGAGATTGCCCCAGTTGATGAACGTAACATTTTCACCAATTACAAACTCAGCAGCATCAGCTCCTTCTATCAGTACACGCCTACCATACCATACCTTCTTGTTGCCAATGTCTGCATCCTGAACAATTAATCAATCAATCAATCAGTCAATCAATCAATCAATAAAGTCAGTGACCTCTATCAGTACACACTTAGCATAACACATCTTATTGTTTCTAATGTCTGCATCCTGGTCAATCAATCAATTAATCAATCTATCTATCAATCAATCAATCAATCTATCAATCAATCAATTCGGGAGCTAGCCAGTGGGTATGAGGTGATTCCGTTGGCCATGGGGACTATGGGCCCGATGAACCCCTGTGGAGCTGATTACATCAATGGCATCGGCAGACAGATTGCGCTGCTTAACCGGGATCAGCGAGACACCTCTTTTCTTTAGCAGAGGCTCTCAATCGCTCTGCAGAGGTTTAATGCAGTTTGCTTTCGCGGCTCTTTTAATCTAATCGATCTCGAGTAGCCGGGCCACGATTCATTCCATTCTTAAAGAATCGTTTTTATAAAACCCACAGGGCTGTTTACACCCGAGAAAAAAAAAATCAATCAATCAATCAATCAATCAGTCAATAAGGCATCAATACACATCAATCAGTTAAGAAGTCAATCAATCAGCTCTCTTCGAGAAAGACTAACTCAATATGGTCCTAATTTATGCTCTATTTTCATTACAATGTATTAAGTGTATATATCTACCCGTAACATTGTGCAATGTGCATATGTCATGATGAAATTTCTAAGAAACTACTACCACTACTGCTACAATTAACCGGCTCATCAAATAATTCATAAGTCAATGTATAATTAATTACAGCTAATAAACACATAAATCTACGAATAAATTAGTCCATAAAAGTACTCATATACACTAGAACAATTTAATAAGTTGTGCCCTCATGGCTACATGGGGCACCCGAGATGTTGATGTGTGTAACATAAAATATGGTTAAAATGACGTTTAAAACATGACATCATTTATTTATTTAGACACTTAATTGCATTATTCTGTATGAATTTTCTGTTTTATGATTCCATGAGGTCATTTTATTATTACTTTTATGTCTCATATATCAACAATCTAGGATGCTCATGTAGCTATGAGCGCTAGGATTATTCCTATTGCTTGAACCTTCTAGTGTATACATTAGTACTTCTATGGATTTATCCATCAAATACGTACAAATGATAATAAAATTAAGAACATACTTACAGAAAATACACACATCCACAAAAAAACACATAGCCACACACACATACCTTGGGATGTTTCTGGACTTCTTTCACCTCTTCCACAGCATCTTTAACATTGACTGGAACTAGGTCATCCTTAAGTAGGGCAGTGAAGCGAGGTACAATCGGGTCAATGACCTACATAACAACATATAAATAACAAATAGATTATTTAATTGTTTTGGGGAAGGTTTAGTGACATTGGTACAGTGTTCGCATCAAAAGCAAGTGATCCAGGTTCCAAGCCCAGGTCAGTCAACAAGAAAGAGTAACCCAAGGGCCAGGCAAAAGGTGTCTGGAAGGTTTGTCATGAACCTGCGCTAGCTGCATAGCACGCTATCTAAAGGCAAAGGTATGATTAATAATGGAGTACAAATAAATACAAAAACTACAAACAACATCAAACTAGCATGTGCGTATGTCATGTGTGAAAATAGATGGAGAGAATTTTTTGTTACGAATTTTTGGTGAAGCCTGCATATAATTAAAATCCGCAATAATAGATATTACAGATAGTACAGATGAAGAGAGAGAGAATGCTATCACACAAAGAACTAACAAATCACCCTACTTTTTTCTTCCTTCACAAAATTAACCCCTCCGAACACCCATCTCCACTCTGCCCTCTTTGACCAAACACATGACACAAATTCACACAATACACCTCTTTCAAAGTAGGCTACACAAATTCAAACAACATTCACTAAAATCGACCTATGGAATAATAACTGTGAGGCGACGGAGCTGCTAGAGACCTGGCGGCATGCCTTGGATGAGCCCAAGGACGCAGATAGAGAAAATCAGCACCACGGCTGTCGGCTGGGTAGGCAACAACAACAGGAAGAATGCAGGTATTAAAGATATTTAGCAGATTAATTTATTACAAAATATTAAACATAATATATAGTCATCAGATGGATCGGAAGAATGACTCATGAAATGTCCATCTATCTAGATATTACTGAAACATATTTGAAATGAAAGCATAGAATAACCATTATAAAAGTGATTAAAAATCTTGGAATCGAACCTTCTTATTGAATGCCCAAATCTTATCCCAGTCCATCATATTTATAGAACGAGATGAGCCCTGAAATCAATCAATCAATCAATCGATAACTGAAGGTCAATCAATCAATCCATCAAAAGTTAAATCAATCAATAAATTGCTAAATAAACTAAATCAAAATAACAATTGTAAAGCTGAAAGATAGCCTAACCTGATTGGCTTATGATTCACAAATAAGAATATTGTTCACAATTTTTATACTTTTGCAATAGAAAAGATAAAATATACAAAACTGATGCTAATAATTATGTTATCATGCTAATTAAACTTCTAAATTAAAATCGCCGATAAATTAATTAGTTGAATAAAAATGAACTAAAACACTTCTCTATTCCTATATATAATAATATATACATTTTCCAGATAAATATATTTAATTCAAGAAATCCTTCGTTCCATCATTGCTCAAAATGCCTCTGAGACTCGTTAAGAGTGGGTTATATGAAAGTTATTGATTGATTTGAAAAGCCATGCCCGTCGCAGATGCCGGTGATGGTAGTCTAGCTTTTAGCGTGGTACGCTCAAGCGTAAGGTGAATGAAGAGTCATGGGTTCAAACCCAGGTCAGATTACAAGAATAATATAATGCCACCGATACTGATTAATTTGTGTATCTGCACTTACTGCATTAGTGTGCAAGCGCAGATAACCAACTGCACAGAGCAACTGGTTAATCTTATCTTTGCCGTCTTTGTGGCTAAGATAAGATTAACCAGTGGGAAGGAAGACTACAAAAATATACCAAAACAGCAACTAAGAAAGGAAACCATGTAAGCACGTGCATCTGACATGTGTAGAAATAAAAGAAGATTTTTAAGAAGACCTGAGCGATGACGAACTCCTTGAGGCCCTCCACAGTCATTCCTCTTCTAATCACACCCCTCACTGTCGGGAACCTTGGGTCGTCCCTGATACAAATATTCAATACACAAGGATGTTGCATCAATAAGTGCTCTATAATTACTATAATGTGAATAAATAGAATTACAATGAATTTATCGCAATAATAATGAGTACAATAATAATAAAGGTTTAACGTCTGTTACCCATCCAGGGATGATGTGAGGGACGTCAAATAATGAGAAATAATTGTGCCTACAATCTACCACAAGTTATAACTGTGAAAAACCATTACGGTACATGACAACAGCTTTTTTGGATATTAACAATTGTTTTTTAAATATCTGAACACCCTCAAATTTGCGGCAGGACCAAAATGATCAAATCTGCAACTCAAATTTTCTTCATTTTATTTTCTAGAGATCTGTGCTATAGTGTGGAGCATGGAATAATAAAAACGTGCATACCATCCCTCGACAAGTCCAGATTCGACGAACCATGTCAATTTACGCTTCGACATGACAGTGTTCTGTAGATTCAACCTACTGTACTCCCATAGGTACGGCTCTCTGAGATCTGTTACATAAGAATATTATTTGTGTCTATAAGAAGGTGATCACAACTTCGAGTCCCAGCTGGATCCATCTCTGACAGTATCCTTGGATGTGGAAATAGACAATAAACCAACCTTTGAGAATATAATGTCCTTTTAATCATCTGATGATGATATCAATGATATGTCCAACAATATTTGAACCACCAGTCAGTCACAAAAAGCATGAGCAAAGCAAAACACTGAGCTTGAGAGAGAAGAGAGAAAGAGACAGAGAGAGAGAGAGAGTGAG
>JAQFZF010002319.1:0-12603 GCA_034695365.1 Enchytraeus norvegicus
TTTTCTAATGCAATTAACATAATTACTTTGTGATGTCTTATAGCAAATTTCATCCTGATTCTAACCATGCAAGAAATGTTTAGATCGTTTTACAAATGCCAAAGTTATGGGCGAAAGACGGCGCACATGTTCTTTTTTACTCAGAGTGTACTGAAGAAGGCAACGGGAAACCATCTCAGTAGTCAGAATATAAATTCCCTATAAAAAGTTACATTTTAGGTATGGTAAGGACAAAGCCTTTTTGATGGGATCAACTTGATGATCGATGGGGTGCTCATTAGTGAGCGTGATAGCAGACTGTGCTTCGGAGTATATGCCTTGGACCTGCCAATTGGCAGAGCACTAGAGATAGAGATAGAGATCTTTAGGGCATACAAAACGTAATTGTAATAATATCATCGGATCCGGGTTCTTAATTCTCAAATTTCATCTATCTATGCATTGGAATTATTGCATTCGAATGAATAAATAATAATACACTATCTAACATACCATCCCAGAGAGCATTATTCCATAAGGTTATGTGGGACCTGACCGGGTCTATATTTAATTCCACTACTTCCTCGTTTAGTCAATCCGATCACGGTGATCGAAGATACCAGTTCAGTGAATAGGGGGTGCAGGAGGGGGGATATAAGCCCCCCTCTTTCAAGTTGTATTCCAAATTTGTTACTTATATCCTTTGTACATTTTGGAGAAGTACTTGAAGAACCACGACGATACGAAGATCGATATGAATTACCTCCAAGAATGTATCTAAACATGCTCTGTTGATATCTTGTGATGTATTTTGTGTGCTACCCTGTAACAATCTGCGCTTGTGGAATTGCACAGTCACGGTTCTCGCTTTCTCTTCTGTCTATGCATTGGGAAGTGTGTTTCTGGTGGTACGAAACTGCTTGCATCTGCATAGTCTGTTTGAGACGACCCTGACATCACCGTCGGGTGAGGAATCGGACGTTAAATTCTCATTGTATAGTATTGTTTTGAATTGTATTGCGTTGTCAGATTGATTCAATAAATGAATATATGTATGCTTTTCTCATTTTTTTCTGTAGCTCCGCACATGATATGCCCTCAAATAACATGTTATTTGCTTTTTAACTCTTGTCCCGCTGATTAATCGTACCTTTATCGCACACATGTTGATAGATGATACGGACTTGACCGTCGAAAGCATGTTCAGTGGTGATTAGAGGCTGAGTGTGAAGTGATATAGTGAAAGGTCCCACTCACTCTAACAAGTCTGGTAGTTAGTTGTCTGGGTGTTGCTGCAGAAAGTTTCATGTTTTCTTAATGCGAATAGGAAGCTGATTGCGAGAAATAGTAGAATTTATTACTATTTCTTATTTTTCTGAACTCCAGCAAAATTATAGTTTGTTTAGCTTTTTCTTGTAAATAATGAAACAACTGGAATGAAGGCAATGCATTTTATTTGGACCATTAAAAAACGAGCTGAGGATTTAATATCTTAAATTGATATATTATGCATAATAATTATTGTAAATTAAATAGTACATTTTCAATTACCTGACTTTTGGCAACTGCAAGTGCTTAAAAATGTAAGTTACTTGGATTATTTAAATAATTACATCGCGGAGCCGACGCCGTAAAGAGTAAAATCTAATTTGTCTGGTGTAGTTATATCAACTTCAACAATAACTTCAAGAATATAAATGAAGTTTCGATTGCTAAATAAATAAAATCAAAATAAATAAACTAAACTAAATAAATAAATAGCTTTCGAGAAAACTCTGTTAGGCCTATTTTACATTATAATCTATTTGTTGGACTTCAAATAAAAGATTACAAGTTTACAACTTATGCAATAATAATAATTTTTCTACAACTTACGAGCGTAACCGTATAAAATCCATAGCATTAATCTAGCAGAAATTCTGCAGCTACAATTTTAAGTATGAAATCGTCAAATAAAAATTATAATTTAAAAGATCTAATTCGAAAGGTGCCAAGTCACTACTGTCGACAGCTATTTCACTAATTATGTTTTGCAAAGATATGGTATTCGCAGAAGTTTTTCACATGGCTTCTGGAGGCCCTAAATGCAATTTGAGGCCCTAATGTTTGTGCGTCAATAAATACCTTTAACACAATTTCATCATTTACATAATGATCTCGTGATCAATTAAAAATTTAATTGCCTTTTCAGAGACTACTTTATACAAAGTTTGTTGACTATTAATTATTAAATACATTTCATACAGGCTACATCGTGCCGATTCGAAAATCAAAGAAAGGATTCAATAACAAATTAAAGCCGAATTTATAACAGTTTCGCGTCCTTAAGGCTACATCGGTGACAGGTGAGCCCTGGGATTCCAACTGTGAACCTTCTGAACCCGAGTCGGACACTTCAACCGATATGCTAACTGGCTCAGTCTAGTTAGCACATAATTATAGCTTACTTAACGGCTGTATTAGCAACTGTTAAAATTAGATACTGATAAATAATTATATGTGCATTGTGGAACGTATATCAACCTCAAAGTTAATATCTTTCATTTCTAACTTGCGTCACATTTACTTACACTAGCCTTTAATTATGAAAAGGTTTCTCTCTTAGGAACTGAGAACTCATTTAATTACTGGCGTGCATTCAGTCTACGAATAAACTAAATTGTGTAGACTCCTCTTTAATATACACTCGCACATATGAAAGCGGACAAAAGCGAATTGAGCTAAGTGCTATTGTATTTTTTATGACGGCTACTTTTACAATAACATAGGCCTATATATAACCAATATATTTACATGTCTATTTGTAAAGTTGTGCATGAAAAACTTTCATGTACGGTAGACTTGCAAGTGAGCAGTTACTGATTTCATATTGGATATTATTTCTTTCTTGGAACAATCCTTTAGTTCTTTCATAAGTTCTAATAGAAATCAACATAAAATAACAGTTTAACGTCGAGTTAATCATCTGACTATCTGACGACGATATCAGGGTCGTCTACGACAGCATATGCCCCGCCATCTGGTCCAACCAAGCCGGAAAGTACATATTAAGTTGAAAGAGAAAAAAGGAGAAGAATACGTTGAATGAATGGAACCCACAACTAGTCAGTAGTAGTCTAGTAGAGTATGTGTAATTAGTAAGACGAGGAACGTACGTTAGGCTGTGTTTGACAGAAAGTCTCATTAATCTCTCGCATGCATTGCATCACAGCTCGTAACTAACTTAACAAGTGTGTCAGCATAACTTGTGCCAAACATCTGGCTTTAGCATCAAGAACCACATAAAATGAGTGACTTGCAAATTGGCTAAAGTTGGAGGGGCAGGGGGATAAGCTCCCACAAAATGTTTGAAAAATTGTTTTTTCATAATTTGTTCATTATATTAAATATTTGTAAAAGTTTGATGAACTGCCAATAATTGATGAAGATGCCATCTCCCCAGAATTAGATACTGTCTAAGCCATTGACTACTTTCAATATCTTATTTTTGGGAGCAGGGGTTAACATGCTCCTTGTTTCAGCTGTGAGAAAGTTATTATGTGACAAATAGCATGATTTGCTTGCTTGCGCTTATTTATTTTTTTATTGTTAATTTATGCATTCCTTTCATTTATTGAAAAGCTCTGCTACTGTCTATTTGCTAAACTGCAAGCAAAGTGCCTTCTCCCCAAGATTGCATTAAGTATATGAAAGCTATATGTGAAATATGCATGTACCGGTATATGGAAAATACATAGAATTCTCTAAAATCGTGCTAAGCAGAACCGGTTGCAGTGCGAAGTTGTGAAACTCCAATAGATCATCATAATGGCGGGATATTCGACCAGTTTGTGATGATTGAGCACCTCCATTCAAAAGGGTGGAATGCTCATTGCACAGTAGTGAGTTATGGTAAACTTTACAATAATATATGAGGCCTAGTTTGAGGCGTTCAATCAATCAATCAATGTGGATTTATCTCAATCATCGCTCCATACGGGAGTAAATGTTCCTCATTGAGTTGTGAAAAACGTTACTTTGACTTATGTTGTTTTACATTGCCCATGCGTTACATAAAGTAAACTATATACAAGTGACAGAATGATTTAATGTATCCGTGTAGGCACATTTGAGAAAGGCCTTCGGGTGAGAATCCTCATTGATTGATTCAATTCGGTTGAGTGCTTGATTGATTGAATGATTGATTGATTGATATAAGCTTACACTCTTAGATCAAAAGAATTCGGTCATTATTAAACAAGTCGGGAGTTTAATTCTTATCTTCTAGTTTTCATCTTCACCAAAGTTATTTTCAATATAACCGACCAAGTGAGATTATCTCTTAACCCTTTTTAAAATTCTGACCTCAATTTCAAATCCAACTTGATCCGAAATCTTTGGACTTTGATATAGGCAGAGTGGGATTTGCTGGGAGGGGGGTTGGGGGGGGGGGGGGTTGGACCCCCCATGGTCGAGTCTTGCCCCCCAAGGTTAACAGAAAAAATTGCTAGGGGGGTCGGATTTGGACCCCCCGTGCAATTTTGGTCTTAATTTGGGGCCCCTAGAGCCCCAAAAAAAATTGAGGCCATAGCCCAATTTAAGAAATTTGAGGCCCCGAATTAAGACTGACCCCCCCCCCGAGCAAAAAATCACAAATACCACCCTGGATATAGGAAAGACTAGGACCGAAATAATCAGCCACTGAAGTTTAGTTTTATTATCGACATATCTCATTCAGACTAAGACGTTCGTTTACACATTCTTATAATTAGCTTCTAGAATTTGATATCATTTCATCAATTTCTATGAAACTAAAACAAAGACTTCTGTAATAAAATCTACGCATCTCCTTATGCATCACTTGATATACACTTATTCCGATTGGATAGCGTGGTCGTTAATACGCTTCACGAAAAGCAGGATGTCACGGGTTCGAGTCCCAGCCGGGTCCGTCTCTGACAGTATCTTATGATACGGAAACAGACGTTAAACTTCTAAGTTTTAACAATTTTAGCTTAACAGTTTTATTTTTACTTTCATAGTGTTTTATTGAGGCGAGCAGTGACTAGATGAATAAGTTTCCAAAATTTAGAATTTGATAGAAATTCACTAATTTGGATAAAATTAGTAGAACACAGAAGCATAATCTTCTACCTTTCTCCTTATGCGTCGGTTTTGCGACTTGATTTACACTTTCATGGCATTTTGCTAAGTCGAGCAAAGACAAGATGAGTAAGTTCCAAGGATATATATTACATTCCTGACTGACGCGTGGGAGACCAGGATTTGATCCTGGGTATTATGTCCGCAAATTGATTGGTCTAGTGATTGACGTCCTGTAAGATATCTGGTTATTTCACGCCAATGATTCTTTGATGCTGAAAAGACTTTCCGTGAAGATGTGACCGCGAACTTTGGGTCAATTTATATCCCGAAACCTCATCAAATGTTATCAGTTTGACAGGTCGAAGCCTACTTTCTTAACATTTCCAGCAACTTTCTTAGTCAGAATCGTAAGCTTAAATGCGCATTAATCGATGTGCAATAAATTTAAACCTTCATTATACATAATAAAAGCTTAATATATTAGCCGTATTCTAACCGGCATACATAAGAATAGAGCAACCGCAAGCTGCACGTGTTTGGTAGAAGCCGACTAACGAAGTCGCTGGTTAAGGAGACCACTCAGAAATTAAATTATTTCCAAGTAAATATGGCAAAGTAAATATGGCAAAGATATGCAAATGAAGATATGTAAATATGCAAATATGGCATACAAACTCTACAATTGTATGCCATGGATCTGCCGTTAGACAGTGTGCTGAGAGAGGGAAAATACTAATCACTATTACACAATCGTCTCAGAAAATGTGTCCGGGCCAATGACGCTGTAGTTTAAGCGTCTGAATCGGTTTCCATAGGTGCACGATTTGAATCACAGGGCTCACTCGTCACTGATGCAACCATTCGACAGAGAAACTGTCACTAAATTCGGCTTTAGCCTTTAGCATTCTGAAAAAGTATGTATTATTTGCGAATAAATACTGCAATATTGCTATCAAGCCTACTATATAATAAGTTTATATCATAACAGTTACTGTAAGACTTTAGAGGTCGTGGTAGTAAAGCAATGCAAGGTTATAATTATTGAATTAATCTATTAAATTAATCAGTTAGCATTAATTTCAGAATTCAAAATTCATCAGCTATGAAATTACTGAATTTAATTATTCTAGAAAATGTCAAGTAACAACCATGCAGTCACAATGTCACTATTGCTTAACATGTGTAAATCAGTGGCTCAAATTTTTATAAATACTATAGTGATCTATAATATTTAGGGTAATCCTCTCACACCCGAACAATATCAGATACCAGAGCATTGACTGTTTGATAGCTTTCTATCTCTCTCACTCTCTATTTCCACACAGATACTAAATTTTTTTTTCTCTCTCTATCTTCTCCCCCCCCCCCTCTCTCTCGCACTCTCTCTCTTTTGTAGCCCAGTAACGACTTAGTTAGGCTTACAGATATAATAGAAGTATTATGACAAGATAAGTTTATTATTGTTATTACTGCTAAGAATGCCTTACCCAGCATACTCCTCAATTTCGTGGGTAGTTTATCAATGATGGATATGTTTGTATAGCATTGTAAGATAACTTTTCCAATATTAGTCCACATATCAAATCTCCGTGGTGCATGCGGTTCGGATTACATTCGCGGTTAAGAAAACTTTCACAGGCATGGTGCATTATTGTGGTCCACTTTAACTGTTTTGAGAAATTATTTTTCAATGTAATTCAAGAATCTGAGAGTATTCAATATATGCAGCTCTAGAAATTAAACATGTAAAATATGTGTAAGCTATGTAGGGTTGTAGAAGGTTGAATAAAACAGTTTCGCTAAATAATACAAATGATAGCAGCTTATTTCTGTAATCAATGACGCCCCTGACATTTTCCTTGGAACGAGAAAACGGGCCACAGACCTTTATTAGTAGTCCTTTATGCTTAGTTTAATTTTGTTGCTCATACTATATATTTTGGAATGCTTTTCGTTAAGATGCATCATTGGAATATATCTTTCTATCATTCTATGATCAGGTGTGGGTAAGAAATCCAACGCTCTGTCTTATTATTATTTATTATTATTATAAAATAAGGGACTCAAGATAATAGCTCTTCTGAGACTTAAATTAAGAGTGCATGTGTAACGTTTTCCATTCATTGATTGATTCAGAAAAATGGCTTTGCACCGTGTAATGCGTGCACCGTGTAGACATTTTATTTTATCGCCTTTCGGTTTGGCTTTGGTTTCATAGCGCTCGATAGAACTCTAATTGCGCTGTTGTTGTTTATACTTTTGTTTTATTGATGAGAATATACTTGACGCAGTAGTATAATGCATATCATTTTTGCGTTTCTTGTCGACCAGGGATCACTTGCTGAAGCTACGACTGTCTGATCTAAGGCCGCTAGAAGTCGTTTCATGGACCTCAGAGAATCATACAGTTGCTTTGTGTCTCGCCAAGGGACAAAAACAGGTTGGTTATAAACTAGTTGTCATTGTTATTTTGTATTTTTGTCTTGAATATTTTTTCCGTTATTGTAATCCTTGAAAATTGTAATCCTTGGCCTTCAAGGCCCAGGCCAAGGATGAACATCCGGAATTAAGGTTCAAATCTACGCCCAAGGCCAAGGCTTAATAACTCTGCACAGAAACTCTTTGAATTATAAGCAATGAATGTAAGCCATATTCAGCCGTGCTTCAGTAATATTACTCATGTTATAAAACTTGTTTCTAGCTTTATTGATACTTTATCAGCATAAAGACACGTTTAATGTATATTATATAGAGTCAGACGTAACATTATTATTTTTAGAATCTCTTGCTTAAAAATCGAACAAATTCTTGTGATGACTGAGCTGAGGTCACTAATCTGATTCTATCAGAAAAACGCTCCGCAGACACTTGCAGTCACAATAGCATTGAGGGCTGTATTTTTCTCATTCTTATGCAATCCTTTTGCTCCACTAACTGAGTTATCAGGACAGCGATCAATTCGTCTTTGCTAGCGGTGCCGAGGAATTATTCATCACAAGGCCTCGTCAGATGTACAAAACCACTCACAGTGTGTGAATAATTAAATAGAATTCTGAGTGAAGATCTATTGGAAGAAGTCTGTTATTTCGCCAACATGACAGGAGAGCATTGATAAGACAGAATAATTACAGTGTGAATTATTCAAAACAATTCTGAGAGGTCAATTCTAAATAAAACTGATCATAGTTTATAAATATGAAAATATTGGAGTATCAGTAAATGCGCTACTAAAATTCTCTTTGGACATCGTTGATGTCATGGATGTAGGACAATATAGTAGTTAAATATTTAGAATCATAAATGGATAGCGATGTTAGTATCCCTAAACCGGATGTGACGACCACATCCTCGATTCCTCAACCAGCAGGGATCCTTCTTCCTGGAGTAAGCAGCGTCGTCCCACCGAGTCCGCTCAACAAATACGGAAATGCAGAAATAATAATAAAGGTTGGAGTCCGTTTCCTTATCTCACAGGCGCTTCTTGAACAGTGAAGGAAACAGTAGCCTAGTCTGCTATAGGCTACAAACAATGTGGCAAGATTTCAGTAAATTTGAAATTCGATCAATTGGTCAAGTACAAAAATAATGTAAACATTATTTATTATTAATAAACATTATTCATTATTTCTCACCATTCACTGTAATATCTGCGTAAGTCATCTACTACGAAACACTTGCAGTTGTCGGTTGGTCTATTCTCAAGTTTCTTTGACTCAACATGGTTGATGTCAGGGACGTCTCACAGCACATATCTCTGCAAACCGGTTTACCCAAAAAATTGACAGAAATACTAACTGAAGAGAAAAGATTTTGCAGATCGAATGTAGTGGGTCTACATAGATTGCAATGGCACCCTGAGAAACTACACATTGAATTTTGCTAATACGTTGTCTGGACTTTTCTGGTGTTGTCGTCAGATGATGAAACGGATGCAAAAAGCTATCTTGTATTGTATTTCAAGCTAATTGCGTGATATGCAATTTAGGCTTCAATTATCGCATATTATTTATGTTTGCTCTTGCTTACAAATTGATAAAATTTCATACTTCCCCAGTTGGGTCCGGGAAACTTGGAAATAAACCAACCGATAATTGCATGTGTTTCGTAAGAGCAGACTAACGCTAATACTGCAGTGAAGGGCGGAGTATAATGCATACATAATACATGTACAACAAATCGTACATATCTACTGTGCATCAGTAAACTAATAGCCTACAGAAGTTTATTTTACTAATAATTATATTTAGTTAATTTTTCTGATGTCGCCGTACGCTAATGAAGAGGATTTTGAATTAGATTATAATTTTATTGAATAGAATATATTCTAATATCATTAATATTAAAGACATAGAAAATTGTTGCTAACTTCTGATAGAAAAAAAATTAATAGTCGAGAAAGCCAAGCTACAATAATTAAAGTAAGTAGATCAGATATCAGAAGTATCGCCAGTGCCTCTGGGGACCAGTGGCGTCATATAATCTCTAGATCAGTCTATAGCTCTGCTTTGAACCATCACTCCTTGTAATATGAAAATAGCAGTCGCATGTAATAGTAATCTTCATCTAACAGTAATGAAAGATCAAAATTTCAAATTAAGTCCATTTTGTGAAAAATGTCGGAGACAAGTAACCTTTTTTTCAATAGAACATGAAAGATAAAAGAGAGAATTAAAGCCAATCGAAATGTTAACTCTTCAATTTGTGATAGGCTCTCATTCCTGATATCAGTGAAAAACCAGTTGTCTTTGTCAGATAATGTGCAGTGGCGGCGCCACGCCAGGTGGCACCAGGTCAAACGACATGGTAAAAAAGCCTTAGACCTGGTGTATGACCTGGTGACCAGACCTCCCCGATTATTATATTTCTATAGCATTACTGTTTTTTACGACTTACCTTTAATCTCTAATGATCTGGCAATGACCTGGTTTCTCGGAAGGTCTGGCGCCGCCACTGATAATGAAATGGGCGTTGAATCGATATAGACCTATTTATAAAGGAAACAAATTTACGTAAAGCTTTTGTTGCATATTAAGCTTTATATATATATTTCAAAATCATGTTTCGAATGTAGTGATCAAACAAAACTTACTCTATCGCCCCAATATAACTGAAGCATCCAATTTAACATTGACTAGACAGTTCCATAATTGGTCTAGACTCTAAACTGCCTGTTTGGCGGCTTGGCTACTCGATTCTCAATTGTTGATTTTCGCTGCGGTGGTATTTTCATAGAGACTATTTATAAATTCATCTATTGATTTATTGATTGATATTGTACTATTTGTCAAAATTTATGAAAGCTAAGTTTAACGTCTGTTTCCGTATCGAAGGATGCTGTCAGAGACAGACTCGGCTGGGACTCGAACCCGTGACATCCTGCTTATTAAGCAAGCTTGTTGCCGAATTGACTTTCCAACCGGGACTGTGGTTAAGCTACAGTTTAACATAGCTTTACGTTTTGTTACTGTTTTCGATTTTCCTCCTAGGAATTACAAGGCTCACCCGTCACTGATATAGACGTGAAATTGACGTTAAATTCGGCTTTAGCCTTCAGTCTTCTTAAGAAATCGACTCTGCCGATGAATTATAATTGCGACATTATCAAAATACGAGCAGCGCGGATGAACCCGGAATTCGTTTTGTGTGTTTATCTATTGATTTTCTGTTCGTTGTTTATGAGGATAGAGATGCACTGTCTCATCTATATATTTGCCCTTGCAGGAAGATTGTCATAACTACATACGAGTTTTACTGAAGAGGAATGGGACGCTGTTCGCTTGCGGTACAAATTCCTATTCACCGTCATGTACAACTCGGAAGGTATGTCGTTTATAAATTCCTACGAATAATTCTTCAGTGACATTTTGTAATTGCTATGATAATGTCAAGAGGCAAGGGATTGTGAAGAACTTTTCATCAGAAGGTCAAACATATAGCATCACCGGCAATAATACTCTCTCTAAGTTATTATACATTTAATTAAGAGCAGATACTTTCGGTGTAGAGTCGTCGATGACTTCTCGTGTTTATAAGAGGCAACTACAAACACAGATGCAGAGGAAACAAAATAAAAACCGACGGAGAACTCTATATTTTATCAACTAGCTTTCTATATTCTCTTTAATTCTAGTGTCCCTAATATCGTCGTCAGATGATGAAACGGACGTAAAGTTCGCGCCGATTGATTTATTGATTGATAACAGTTTACCTAAGAGGACAACAATTATTAATAATCTCTAATGCATCGTTTTCGTGGCTAATAGTCAGCCGTTAAGTGTGATTCTTATGGACTATTAAAAGCCTAATTATTACCCAGTGCACATAATTAATTTAACATTTCACGCCCAAAGGTATATTTTATGGTCCATATTAACGGTCGAATTCTAAGTCAGTTCACATAATTTCACATTGACAAAATTTAATACCATTTATGGTCCATATGAACCGTCAAATTCTAAGGCAGTGCCCATAATTTCACATTGACCGAGTGATATTTATGGGCGCGTTTACAGTTCCGTCACTTGCTTTACGATCTCTCATTATTTGTTTATTGGTTGATCGATGTGCTTTTACTTGCACTGCGGGTGAGATTGGCCGCGTTAGAGAGAAATCAAAGAGATCATTGCAGTTATATGAAGCAATCAGTCGAGAAAATTCTTTGAGAGGAATCTAGTGCGACTACGAGAGCAAGGATGTTGTATTGACTGGATGGAACAAATAAATATACAAAAATAACAAAGAAATATCCAAAGAGGAACAGAACACTATTCGCTTGTGGCACAAATTCATATTCCATTCCCATTCCTATTCAAATTACTATTGTATATACTATTTTATATACAATACAGTGAGGATTTAACGTCCGGTTTCTCACTCGAACACGATATCAGGGATTGTTTAGCACACTGTTTATTAGTTTCTGTGTTGGATCGCTGAAGGGAGAGAGCCATGCCAGCTAATAATAAAACCCCAGGAAACTTGGCGACATTTAGAACACACATCGATCACATCAATGAACGGAGTGGAAAAGTGGAACTATTCATAGAGGTCGCCCTTCTTGTATAGGGGTCTCCCTTCTTGTCCACTTCAATCGATTGTCGCTTCGAATTTATTCCGACAGAAATGTTTGACGTTAAATATTTCCCGGAGTGTATATGAATGACTTGCAATAACTATACAACATACCTATATTTATAATTATAAAGTCTAACATGCATATTAACACTGTGTGTCTTATAAGTGACCAACCTTTTATATTTGCAATAAAATAAATTGCAAACCTGTAAAATAAACCTGTCGTCATATTTCTATAAAATTTACAGGTTATTGAAATCAACCAATTTTCTCTAATACTACAGAATTTCGTTACGATATCTTTAAGAGGAAAAAAGTTATTGATATATGAGTACGCTAGGGGGCAATGATCAATCTACAACTATGGGCCAAGTAACTGACAATCTCGATATTGTTATAATGAAAAACAGAGAAAACATCTTATGCATATCATGCTATACTTATCTTTAAAAAAAGGCATTTCTG
>JAQFZF010002320.1:0-12602 GCA_034695365.1 Enchytraeus norvegicus
GTCTTTATTAGGAAGAAAACAACACCAACATGAAGTCTGTGGCTGAAGTAGCTTCCTAGATACAGCCTTTTGAAGATCGGGTCGAGCGTTGGACCCGAATTTTGACCCATTCATAACTTTTGAACCGTTCGACTGATTTTGGCGAAACCAAAAAAATCGGAGTGTTTGACCCAAAATTAGCCAAAACTGAGAATTTCATTAAAATCTGAGACTATAGGGTGTTATGCATTGGTTGAGTTGACTTGGAATCACCCAGATCTATTTTAAAGTTATCAAAATATGTGAGATCAATTTAAAAAAATTAAAAAGACATTTGTTATGACATTTATTTTAATTATTATAATAGTGCTATCATTGGCATACTACAGTATAAACCTAGATGCAGAGCATTATAGATGGTCTTCATTTAAAATTTATAGTAAAATAACTATTTATTATTTCAAGTATGAGACTGGAAAGGTGTTTTCCACACTGCAAAGAAAGCAAATTACACAAAACTCTCAAACTGTGATTTTGTAAACTTACTAGAAATCTGAAACACTTTCATAGTGCAACAGAACAAACGAAATTCAATAGGGGGCTGTCCATAAAAAATGTCCGCACAGGAGGGGTGGGTCAGACAAAAGCGGAACAAAGTGGACCGGTCGGAGGGGGGGTTTCCTCAAAACGTCTGCAAAAAATTTGAGGAGAAAAAAAATTTGGCATCCAGAACAAATTTGTTGTGCTCCTTCAGCGAACACTATTTTACATGCTTTGAATAAGCGTATATTCCGAACTTTGCATTTATGTTAGGAGATGAGTGAAATCATTTTTATGTTGTTGTTGCATACTCATGTGGACTGTGGTGCTTCCACCTTCCATCTTCGTCACTGGGCGAAGAAGGGATCATCCAAGGTCCTACGTCAGGTCTCTAGCAACTCCGCCTCCTCGCAGGATCTTGGTCTATTTAATGAGGACAAAATTTGTTTATAGACTTTGGTTCAAATATAATATATGATAGCCTAATTGATAATAATAGTCTCACATTGATCAGACATATGCAAGTGCTTCAATTCCAGGGAGAGGCAAGAGCAAGGAATTAAGGAAATTATGTGCTGGATTTTTGCAAGATTTCCAAAACCAGGGAAGCTGGCTCCTTGACATCAATATTATTGATGTCAAACATTTACACTTTATATGATATTTGGCCCATTTACTGAGATCACATTCGATCGACAGTTTGATACCATCACTGAGGCCCCTAGGCAAATTTAAAGTGCATTCTAAAATAAATTATGAACAAAAGTTTTCGACATCATATTAGAAGGCCTGCACTGCCTCCCCCTCCGTTTATATTCAACGTAATTCTTCATTGAAATATTATGTCGTCACTTTTTCGGCAGTTTTTGCCCCCCGTCATCAAGGTAGAGTTCCCAATCCTGGGATCCCGAATCCCGGCCCCAAAACGACCGGGATTCAATCCCGGGATTGAGTTTCCCAATCCGGGATTTTGGGATTGGAATTTATTTTATTTAAGAAATATAAAAACGACAAATATGTCGTTTAGTCTACAAATATAAGTAGAACCCAATGCAAGATTCAAATTCAATTTACTCAGTGGTTCATAGATCTACATTACCACAGTAGGCCTACGTTCAGTAACTAATAGGCCTAGGCCTACTGTAAACAATAATATAGTAGGCTATCCTCGGAGTATGCTGTCATCATGATTTACGGACGTTTACAGTGGTCTATAATGTTATTGACTTAATGTCATTGACTTTTTGAATTGTTTTCCTAATTTCAGCAATCCACATAGGCTAATACTCAAGAATCCCTTATTAATGTTACAAGAGAAATTACGGTAAGTAAATCTATACTCAATAGGCCTATATACCGATGATAGGCCTATAAGTTGGTCTAGTGGAAACGTAGATTGCGTTACTGTCAAACTGCCAATGGTTACAAAACCATTATAAGACCAGTGCCTTGATATCATGAAGATTGATCTAATAATAATTGATCTAAGATTTACATGTTTATATATAGGCCCTATAGGCCTATATATAAACATATTCGTATTTCAGCTTGTATACTACTATAGACCCCATATTTTTGTCAACTATGTGCAGAATACATGTCGACTTCTGTACAGGCTCCGTCAATCCCGGGATCCTGGGATTGAGAATTGCTCAATCTCGAAATCCCGGTATTGAGCAATTCTGCGAGTTTCGGGATTGGGGTCCCTACATCACGGGTCTCCCAGGGACCTCTTATCTTGACGTCCCTCCCGTGATGACGTCATCACTCGGGGTCGGTTATCAGCCACCGCGCGGTCAGTTACCGCGCGGTCGGTACCGAGCTTTCGGTCACTGGGGCAGGGCATAGTTGGTCATGGATGTTAGAAGGAAAAGGCAAAATATGTGGCAAATGTTTGCTGTTCTGTGAACAAAAGTGTTGTGTGGAAAAAATTGGTACGTTTAAGAAAAAATTGTGCAGTTTCGCGAAGATATTTGTGATATTATGCGATGAAATTTGTTCAGTTTTGACGTATATGAAAAAGTTGTCACAAAATTTGCCATTGCTGATGTCATCAAGGCTCGAACCTCCCCCCACCATTCACCTGACATTACTCCCCCTCGGTGATGACATAATATATAGATGACCCCTAATTTGTGAACGAACAACATTTTGGTTTCAAGGTGCGGACGTCTGCGCGGGGGGGGGTCAGGCCAAAGCGGACATATGCGGATCAGGGGGTAAAAAGTGCCAATTTTTGCGGACGTCTTTAATGGACGACCCCTGGCCAATACAAGAAGCAATTGTAGGCACTACTAAAATTATAAATATCATTGTCACATTGTGTGTGTTCGTGGGAGTGTTAAAGTGTTTCATTAAATACATAATACTATGTGAGATCTATGTATTTGGCGATTGTGGCCCTTCCAATCTGATTTGGTTACATTTCTAAACTAAAGTAAAATGAAATAAAATGGCAACCATACCCAGCAATGATTCAAACTGGAGATCCCTATAGAGAGGATTTCCTTCAGTATCTGTTAAATCACCTTGACCTGTAAATTACAATATTTATTGTTAATAAAAATGCACAAAAATTCATAATCTTGACAAGGTATTTGTAATTAATTTTTGTAACATAATTTATCATCTATATTTCACAAATTTATGTTAAATTTATGCTGAGTGTATTCAAAGGAGGAGAGTGCATACAGGAAGGCGATGAGTATTCACCTGAAAACCCTAAGTTATCCAGGAAGTTAAGACTAAACATTTTAACACAATATTAATAGTAATAATAATTAATAGCTGATGCTAAATATATACATTATTATGTTAATTTTTGACTTTTTTTTAAATGTCCTGGGTGATAACCGACCCTGGGCTCATTAATAATATTATGTAATAATAATAATGAAGATTTAACGTAAATTTCCACATCTAGAAATGATTCCAGGAATGCCAATCGATTAATCAATCGATTTATGTTCTAAAATCAATGCGAATTTGATATTTTTCTATAATGACATTGATCAGAGACATCCTAATTCTAGATAAAAGAATTACCAGTTAATCCGCCCAACAGAAAAAACACATAGGGCCTCCTGAAAGAAATTAATTATATATAATTAAATATTTTCAGTTAAATCAGTTGTTCACTATTTACTAGCAACTACTCAAGAAATAAAATAAGTACTGCAAGATTTCAGATAGATCTACGAATTTCCTGGCATAGACGGTCATGGTTTTCCATGCAGTGGCACGCGCCAAGGGGCGTCCAGGAGGGGGAGGGGGGGGAGTCTCTCCTAGAAAACTTTTGCCCCCCCCTCCCCCATCTGCCACCTAAGAATTCCCAAGTACACATAGTACACTGTATAACTGGCAATATTATATGCCCCTCCCAAATTTGTATTTGCCCCCATCACCCACACAATATGAATTTTTCTGGTGCCACCACAGTTTCCATAGTTCTCGTACTTATGCGGTTCTGATCATTTCTACTTATCCTACGTTCATCCAATCAATTTAGTAGGAATGGAATTTTACAAATTTGAATATTAATATTGACAGTAACACTAGTAGCGATTAGGCCTACTCACCATACATATTGCTCATGGAGAAGATAAATCGAGAACTACCCTCCGGGGCTCCGTGAACTTTCTTACGATGAAGCCGCAGACCCCTCTTACTGTAGAAAAACTTCTGACAGTCTGCACAGTTAACTATCTGCCTTTGTTGAGCCTCGTCCAGTGACAACTTTCTGCCTCTAGTGCGACACTGGGGCAGATCAGCGCCAGGGTGTATTTTCTTAACGTGGCGTCGAAGTGACGAGTTTTTCAGCAGATGTCGGTGACAGTACGGACATTCCAAGGCAACCCTTGTCTCGCTATCTGTCCACTGCAATAGCGGAGGTCTTGTTTCTACATCTGATTCTTGCATCTCGTTATAGTCGCTGCTTAGTTTTATTCCAGGATGCGACAATCGGAAGTGTTCGCTTAGCTTCGAATATACAGAAAATTTAGCTTTACAGCAGAAACACTGAATTTTTTTATTAACCCTTCCTGCATTATGAGTACTTTCTGAATGCTGCTGCTGTTCTTGCGTAAAGCTGGATGCACTGACCGCTTGATGAAAGACTTTGATGTGATTTGACAGCATCAACTTGGAAGTGAAATATTTCTTACAATGATCACACTGTAATGCAGCAGAGGAAGGCATCAGACCTTCTAAGACGTCAGTGTTGCTGCAAATTCCTTGCTTGTTGTCATCTTCATGATCCTGTACTGATGAGAACATTGTCTTTGAATACAAATCAATCTCATTATCTGATATCTCATCACACGACGCTTCACACAGCTTGGGCATGAGAGGACGCAGTCTACTAGTAATCACAGAAATATCAGCTTCAATGCAGCACACTCGGTTGTGTTTGCGCAGAAGAAGAGCTGTTGCAAACACCTTACCACATTTCTCACAAATACATGTTGTGTTAGTTTTACGAATTCTTGTTTTCTTAATCTTGATCGATATCTTCTTGGATCGGGATTTAGTTTCACGAGGTTTGTCGTCAGGTATTTTCTCATCGTTGTGGAATACTCGAACATGGCAGCGTAAACCTCTGTCTGATGTAAATTGTCTGTCACATTTATTACAATTGAAACTAATCGAGGGATTTTCCAGAATCTTAGGCTTAGCTTCATCCGCCGCATCATCGTCAAACTTAGAAATTGTAGCAAGACGCTTTGATTTGGAGGAGTTTGTTTCCTCTGATCTTTGATGATAGCTCTTCACATGACGATCAAGTGTTTTGTTAGATGTAAACTGTTTAACACAAAGCTCACACTGTAGAAAGTCTCGTGTATTTCTTTTGATGGCAGAGGATTTTAGGCTTGAATCAGGAGTCTTAATCTTCGAGTCCACTTTATTTTTACATTGCCTGTCATTGCTGCTCTTCCCACATTTTCTTTTATGATTGTGCAACAAATCGCCTGATTCAAAGCAAGCCTTACAAATGTCACAAGAGAATGATTGATGTAGGTTCTTGCTAATGCCAGGACTCGACCACTTAATTATGTATCGTCTCGGGGTTGGAAACTTGTCAACATCCTGTTTAGCTTTTCTCAATACATTTCGTTTAACTTCTGGGTGAAATACTCGTGTATGTTTTTGAAGTAGGCACGCTATTGTGAATGACTTCTGACAATACTCACAAGGAAAAGGCATTTCAGATGCACTGCAAAGTCAGAAACTTTTAACTTAGTTTACATTTACTTGTATCCAGTGAAAGTGCAACTCTCGATTACAATCAGAAGTGCTCTACCCATCTAGGCCTAAATCTAAAAGTCCTTCCTATTCTCGGAATCTGAGAATAAAAAACCGTCAAATAAAATATATTAACATTATAATCATAATTACATTTAACATCTGCTGTCGCTAACTATTTTTTCAGTGTATATTCGTAATCTGATTAAATTGTCTGAGCAAGCTAGTTGAGGATACTGAATTGGCATAAAATATGTTGATGATAATTATCTCAATAATGATACTTGTCTCAGTCTGTATCGTGCATGCATGCATACAACCGCTTAAAATGTGTGACTGGCAGAGTTTGATATTTTAGTGCTCAATAGCACTAAATATGTAGCTTGGAGAATTGGACCTCGATATGAAGCTACCTGTGCATCCATGTAGCTATATAACAAATCTTTGCGTAACTTTGTGTTCTGTAACAAAAGTTTAATATTAAAACTAAACTTGAGAGTTAGTCAAATAGTCAATCAACTTAATTTAATTTTTTTAAATGATCTTTACAGATTAGATCAACGCGCGAATGAATGAAATGCCAAGAAGTGCAGTAGGGCAAAATCTGCGTAAATAGAAATAGATTTAAGTGCAAGAATTACATTTTTATAAATAAAATTACATTTCTTATACCTTTGCAATTTTGCGATTTTACAAAATAAACATAATAAATAAGAACAGAACTGCTGAAGCTGTTCTTCTTCGTGAGACAAAAAATAACTTTTTACACTGGTACCAAAAGTTGTGTTTCTGCTAGAGACAGCTGGAGATATGGATAGTTGGAACTTAGATATAGAGACAGATAGAGATAGTCTTAGTATGCCAGATGGCAAGTCCAAAACACAACTAAAAGAACAAGAGAAAAGAGTTGGTTTTTAGGAATATCCAGGAAGGAAAGTTTGCTGTTGAAATCTATTTATAGATTCTGAAGTATGTTAGTAAACAATGACAAATTGACAGTAGACTGCTTAATAATTAATTAATTAACTAATTAGGTTTATAGATCACATGAAATAATTTCCTCATTAATTGTCGTCTAGAGGACCTGGCTCTCTTCGTTCGAATTCATTTAGTACGTTTGTTCGTGCAGTACCTTCATCGAAGTTCATTATTCATCTAATATAAGGCCGTTCATGTCTGACTTGTTTAAATTAGGAACAATATAGGCTACGGTATTATAGGATTCCATTGAAAGCGATTTGTTGTGAGCTGCATATTGTGGTAATAAAGTGTAACGAATGCTGCCCAGATCTAAGTGCTAAAAATAGTAAAATCGATTTTATTTTAATAATGAAATCATTGGCATTTAGTCTACATAATGAAACTGAAGCACTTGATTATTTCAAGCCTTTATAGTGCTTTTTGCGGCTCTGGTACAGAGACGTGCTTGTGCCAATACAATTTGATCTATTTTATTTAAATTTGTGCAGATGGTGTAGAATAAATCCATACCATAAAACCCAAAATCATACCATAACCCTACAACAACAACAAAACAACAATTAGAGTGCAACTGTTGTCTACGACAACATCGTGCACTGTGAAACCAAAGCCACACCGAATGGCAATAAAATTAAATGTCTATTATATGGTACAAAGCCAATATCCAAGAACCGGTCCAAGTATGAAGTATTATAGGTAGGGGGGCTTGCGCATTGGTCATGACTCGTCACTGGATGAAAAATTGTGATCAAAGAGATAGGTATTCAATGGCTTATGAAACTGATCATACGAGAGAGAGAAGCCAGATAAGAATAGTAAGATGGAGTACGAAAAGTGCATGGAGGAGAGTTCCAGATCTGTGGAGTATCTTGCTGGAAAGAGCGATTGGAAAGCTTGCAGCGCGAAGGAATGCTTGGCCTCTCAAGCGTGACTAACTTAGAAGACCATGTAGTAGCAGGCTGTTTAATTTCAATCAGGTGGGACATGTAACTGTGCCCAGATGTATAAGTTAAAGAGACAGTTTTATAAATTATACGTTCATTAACTTTTGGCCAGTGTAATGCTTTCAGGATAGGCGTCACATGGGAATACTTTGAGCAACGAGAGATGGCACTAGCAAGTCCCTAACACAACAAGTAAATAAAATATGACACAGGCACGTCTCTTTACCAAACCGCTTTTGCTTTTGCTACAAAATTTGTAGTGTTCAATATTAATCTATGTATTATAAATTCTTAAATGTACCTTTTCCTTGAATAAAAGAATATATTTTATAAAACTTTTAGCATTTGAATTATAATCTTTCATTTTAAGCTGCTCACGACTTTTAAATTATAAAACCTCATACCATATATATGTTCATTTATATACCACACTTTTGGTACTCCTGGTAATGGCAGTCCCAATTAATTCATTAGGCCAATTTTTTGCAATTTACACAAATAGTGATCAATGTTTGGGTATGTGTTAAGGTTGGGGACTAACCCTAACCTAAATCCCACCAGACGCTAACACAGCAATTGAGCAAATATATGACACAGGCATGATTTTTTAACTAGACAGTAATAATTTGAGACTGCCATTACCAGGATTACAGCACTTTTACATTCAACATGTAATGTATTCAAATATGTCATGGGCCTAATGGCATGTAGGATTGTGGTTAATCCTGGTAATGGCAGTCCCAAATTATTACTGTAGATAGAAATTTGTGCCTGTGTCTTATTTATTTCAACTGTTGTGTTAGGGCCAGGTGGGGTTTGGGTTAGGATTAGTTCCCAACCCTAATCCATATGCTAATCCTAACTTTAATCTGCACAATTTGTGTAAATTAAAAAAAATCGGATCCAATAAATAATTTGGGAACGCCGTTACCAGGATTACCGGATTATGGGCCTACCAATATTGCAATATAATATTAATATAACTGTTGCATTTTTCTGTTTAACAGTTTGCTTGTAGCAGAATTTCATCACCAATAGCTGAATCTAGTCCATTTCATCACTCATATCACTAGCTATATCATCGCAGCAATGGTTTTGCAGGTAGTTACACTTGTTTTGTTAATAATATTTTTCTAATATTAATGAGTTTGTTTACTTTTAGAAGTCATGTAGCCTATATAATTATATTAATGGGCCATCCTCTCAAAGAATTTTCCCCACTTTATCTCTAATCATCAATGCACAAGTACGGTACTGCTGAAGCTGACTATGGTAGCGCTACTTAAACTTTTTGAGCCACGAAAGCTGAGATTGCTTCTGATTGCTACTCGTGGTATCTACTGCAGTAGTCTCTTAAAGAATGCAGCATGGTCAATGCGGGTCTGATCTTACTTTTTCTTATATAAAGAAATGTATTTACTTGGTGTCAATATTTAACTTAATACATATCGGCCTTAATTATACAATTTTACTTACAAGTCCGTATAGAATCTATAGATGTTATAGCATATTATTTATTATCACACTCTTGTGAGTAATTTTTAATTTGAATTCATTTTCATTTTTAATTATACATATGTATGACTGCTGCACGTGTTCACTGATCTTTTATGAAGTCTCTCCACTCAATGATTAGTCGTACCTTTGTAAAGCTAAAGCTAAGTTTGATGTGTGTCTCCGTACCGCAAGGACGAGTCCGTACTGTCAGAGACATTGCATAGATGGGGCATAATGCACCCCTAAAGATACAGCCTGCTCGAGGTATGGGCGCTAATCCAGCAAAGCCTGGATTACAATTTGTATCACATTCTTCCTGCCCTTCCCAGCAAGAACCCTGCTTTCAGCAGGGGTCTGAGCACTTCCAAATGAGGCCCATCCCTCAATTAAGTAGGCCGAGCCGCATTGCAAAATGTGGTCCTGTGAGCTTCAGCTTTCAATGAGTGGTTGGAGAAAGTTGGCACCATGGCCGGCACTTTGGGTGAGCAACAGCACAATGCGCTTGCGGCATTGTGCTCCATTTACGATTAACCCTCTATCACCAATTACGCATTCTGCCAAGGGTTGCTGGATCATTACCTGTTGACTGGCCTGGGATTCGAACTCATACACCTCAGGCTCACACCTTAACCCCATCATAAGTATTTTTACAGCCGTTAAGGGTTGTATTTCTTTATTTATTGTGATCTATTTGTGCTCACGCAGACTGATGAGGCGGTGAAAAAGTACCGAGAGCTGGCTAAGTTCCCCAGTGTTGCGTCGGGCGCTATTTCTAGTCAGAAGGTAGCGAGTCACATCCAGATACAGTCCGTGTGGAGTCAGCGGAACCTGGAGAGAAGTGAAATGGTCAAGTTCTCACGCAGTCACGTCGTCCAGCTGGACATTGTCGTGTCAAATCCACCTCAGGAACTGTCAAATGTGTACGTTCTCAACATTAATTGTTTCTGTCTCCAAAATTTATTGTTTCTGTTTCTCTAACTTTGTTTTCACACTATTTTCCATATAACTTATAAAATATTCTATCCTTTAGCAAACCATCTCCTGTTTTATTATAATTAATCTTTTGTTCATGTTAAACTTTAAAAGAAATTGATAGTGTAATTTGAACTTTTGAGTGAACCTAGATGCATCACTTTAGGTTCTATTTAATAGCTGTTTGTGTATCAAATTTTTAGATACTAATTTTAAATTACATGTTGATGACTGCAGGCAGTGGGACAAGCAGTCTCCCTCGGGCCGCTATGTCGCTAGGGTGAAGAAGTGGACAGATAAGAAGAGCAATGAGAAACAGTTTCTGGAGGTTGTAGCCTCTATGTTTCAAGATGAATGATATTGTTGTTTTCTTCTAATTTGTACCTTCAATATGAATAACTTTATTAATATGATTTCTATAAACAGTGTTTGACACAATAACAAAATAAAAAAGCAATTATTTAATAATTTTGATTTCTATGTCTTTTTTTATGTCTATGTCTTATGTCACGGGACATGTAGTTTGCTACGTTTCTGCTTTGTTGACTTTCCATTCTCTGGCTTCTGATATGTTCAGATATGGTCGGGAACTCAGCAGCTGCAGAATATTGATGTCACGGCTCTAGATAGACATGGAAAGGTCTACGAAGATTGTAAGTTATTGTTTGATTAATTGATTAATAGTTGATAACTCTCGTTCTCTACTTCTAGTGTACTGGAAAATGACAAGTCCAAGTTAATAGTTAATATATATATGATATTTAAATGTAATTATATTATGTTGCAAGTTTGCACATTACAGGCTAAATGTAAATATGCACAAACGTATCTTAATTAGTTATACATTTATACGTATATAGGCCTAATATAATAAATGGCATAAATGACAATTGGCACATTACTTATTTTTATTTACTTAGTACAAGTCATCATTGTTTTGTTGCAGTTAGTGAAATTGTTGTCTAGCTCAGTTTTGCTTTCTTTTAAGCTTTAATTGGCACACTGAAAAATTTTATTATATTTGCTTCTATGCATATGATCGCTATTTTATTACATCTTAATGACTTAAGCGGTTTAATCAATCAATCAATGTATCATATAATGTCTGTTTCATCATCTAACAACGACTTCAGGGACATCATGTTTAAGCCGAATTTAATGTTTTTAGAGGGTGTGGTTTGGCACATTGGCAGAGTATGTGCCTCAGAATCAATTGATTTGGGATCGATTCCCAGTTTACAAGAAAAATTATAACCCCAGGCTGTCTGGTATATTATTTGAATATCTGCACTTGCTGAATGGTGTGCAATCTATGGCAATGGTAGCCTACATGGAGTTTTTAATAAAATACTAAAACACAATAGCAGTGATAAAGTAACGAAACTAGCATGTGCGTTTATCATGTGCAAAATAAATTTATATCAGTTTTGTTGCTTGCAGGTCCATCAGTGCCTTGAATTACAATGTGACTGAATATTGTGTTTGTTTACAGCTCAGTTTGGTTGTTTGGAGTGGTCCTATTCTGAGACTCATCTCTTGTATGTGGCGGAGAAGAAGCCACACAAAACTAAATCATATTTTGATGCCAAGCCAGAAGATAGTTCTACTGATGGTGAAAGTAGGGCAACTGATGTAAGTGATACTGATTTGCATAATTGTGATTTATATATAATTTTTGCTGTTTAGTTGCTTCTGATTGGGTGTTTGAGGGAATAGTAATAGTGTGCATCAGCTAAGTAAGCTGCTAAGTCGTGATTATCTATTAATAGTTACATTTCCTGGTTTAGTTTTAATTGCACCTCCAAATAACAGAAAAATCAATATACTTTGATAATAACAGAAATACTTAGTAAGTTAATAATTCAATCAATCAATGCTAATTTAACGTCCGTTTCATCATCTGACGACGACATCAGGGACGTTTCCAACAACAATTTGAACTACCAGCCTGCCCACCCAAACAGGACTAGCATAATTAGAGTATTATGTTAATTCAAAAGTCGATACTTACAGTTAATTTCAATCTTCTTCTCTTGCTAAGATGCATGTGAGCTTTACTAGAAACTGAACTAAGCTGAAACTAAAAAGTGAACTCTTGTGTGTTTTAAACTGATAAATGAGGTTCATTTCCATTATTATATTATGTATAGGGTGATGAGTACTTGCTGTGTAATGTGTAGGGTGATGAGTACTTGCTGTGTAATGTGTAGGGTGATGAGTACTTGCTGTGTTATGTGTAGGGTGATGAGTACTTGCTGTGTTATGTGTAGGGTGATGAGTACTTGCTGTGTTGTGTGTAGGGTGATTAGTATTTGCTGTGTTATGTGTAGGGTGATGAGTAGTTGCTGTATTGTGTGTAGGGTGATGAGTACTTACTGTGTTATGTGTAGGGTGATGAGTACTGCTGTGTTATATGTAGGGTGATGAGTACTTGCTGTGTTGTGTGTA
>JAQFZF010002321.1:0-12601 GCA_034695365.1 Enchytraeus norvegicus
AGAGAGAGAGAGAGAGACAGAGAGAGAGAGGGAGAGAGGGAGAGAGAGAAAGAAAAAGAGAGAGAGAAAGAGAGAAGGAGATAGAAAGAGTGAGTTAGGAACACAGAGTGAGAGATATGTAGATTGAGAGAAAGGTCTCTAGGAAGAGAGAGAGAGAGAGAGAGAGAGGGGGGGGGGGATAGACATAGACAGACTTACATACATAGAGAGAGATAAAGAGACAGATTAGCAGAGACAGGAACAGAAGATATGCAACAAGTATTGAAGGACAGCTTGCTCCGTCCGAAGCATTACACAAATGCTGTCTATAAGTCTGCTGCTAGCAATGGCTACATTAGCAGCTGCTGCCGGCTGTGACCTTAGCAGCTTCTGGTATAGCTGTGACCTAAGCAGAAACAGAAACAGAAACAGACTCTGTAAAAAAACATTAACCTTAGATACTGCATTGGTTAACTACAGTAACGGCTCAGATTATAGTCGCATAGTGTGATCACTTTCCCGTGTCGAGAACTTGGGTCCGGGATATTTGAGAATAGTCCAACCGATTACTACACGTGTTTCGTAAGAGCCGACTAACGCAAATACTGAGGAAGGCAAAGGAAAACCACCTCAGAAACTTATATTTTTCTTGAACAAAGGCATCATTTTAAGTTTGGAAAAGGCAAAGTCTATGTGTTGAGACGGACTTCTTGGGTTGGTCGATGTTGTGCTCATTAAAGAGCGAGACTGTTGATTGTGTGCTTGAATTTTGCCTTGGACCTGGCACGTGGCAGAGCACTGGATAGATAGTGTGACAACTATGGTCGCATGTTACAACAGAATAATGGGCGTATGTGCAACAGAATAATGATTGCATGTTACAATAATGTTACAATAATGGTCGTATGTGCAACAGCTCCAATAGCATGCAGATCAGATGACACCGCAGCAGATCTTTGTTGATATCCGGTGAGCAGCTGCTGCTGCTCGTACTTGAAAGCAACAGATAGCCCGATATAGCCCCAGATAACATTAATAATATGCATAATAATAATATACATGTACATTGCACAATAATAATATGCATGGATTCATGCAATATGTCCGTGTTTGACACTGTAGTGTATGACATGTTTGTGTATATTTATTTTAATTTTATGTAATATTTCGTCTTATTACACACATTTCAAATTGCAACAGATTTCAATTGCACAGATGCAATCATATCAGGCAAAAACGGGGACAAGTAGCCACGGGCTTTACAGCGCTTATGTGGTACTTTAAAATGAAAATAAAATCAGTAGAAATGATAACTTCCCAATGTCATTTAGACCTATAACAGTAGTACAATCCCGGGATACGGGAAAATATAAAATAGACATTTACAGTAGGCCTACTGTATTTAGGTCTAATTAAGATAAAAGCAACATTTAAAGTTACATGTCAGGTGAAATTACACACAATACATTAGAAAAGAAAGCACAAACGCACAAAATAAAGCACATTTGATTCATATTATTAGCTATAACATTAATATCATTTACTGTCAGGCGGATGAGCAAGATTTGCGAATAATAGGAATTAAGTCGATATCATTTAATCGGGTCGTAAATAATGACAGATTGCTAGAACAAAAAAATTTTGTGGTAGCAAGTTCCTAATATTCACACAATGATTCTTAAAAGAATATCGTTCAATGTTACAGTTAAATTTATGTACTACGTATGTATGTTATAATATATGTATGTGCTACTTTATGTTCCTTTAAGTGTGTGGTCTATGTGTAAAATTGGCCTGTGTGCGAAAGAGATCAAGAGAGAGAGAGAGAGAGAGAGCGATTTAGCATCATAGATTTAGAGATTAAGAGGAGAGAGAGAGAGAGAGAGAGAGAGGAGAGACAGAGAGAGAGAGAGAGGCAAACAGACATATAGAGACCGAGAGAGAGACCGAGAGAGAGAGACAGCGAGAGAGAGAGAGAGATAGAAAGACAAACAGAGACAGACAGAGAGACAGAGACTGAGAGACATAGAGAAAAAGAGAAAGAAAGAGAGGGAGACAGACATGTAGAGACTGAAATCGAGAGACAGGCAGAGGATGAGAGAAAAACGACACAGATTGAAAGAGAACGATAGATGAAGGAAGTAGAAACGAATGCTGGTGGAGGTTAGTTCACCCAATCTTTAATGTAAACAAACCGAAAAATAGGAGTACAAATTTTCACTTCCGGTTAGGGAGAGGGTCAGGATTGGGATTAGAGCTACTCCAACCCTAACTCAAACCCACACCCTAACCCTAACCCTAATTTTAAGTGAAATTTAAAAAGTTATATTAATTTATTTCTATGACAATTTGGTTTGTTGACATTAAAGATCAGGTGAACTAACCCTTACCACGAATGCTATCATGGGTAGAGCATGTTGATAGCTTAGCCTCCTGAGCGCAAGATCTTTGATAAAATCTTCTTGAATCCTGATGACATGGGATAATACGCGCTGAGCATAGATAGGGTTTCTGCAGCTAAAAGCCTCCGTTCTTACATTTCACATTTGATAGTCTAATCTGCCGGTAATGTTAAAATCAACGTCAAACCGTATTTAATATACAGCCATTTCTTGCAAGAGGTAGGAAAAAGAAGCTAGTGAATTACCATATCCTCCTAACACGTCTATTTTTATGTTTGTTTAGAATCATGTTTTTTAGAATCATGTTCTCAAAAAGGAAAAAGTGGTACGTAGTTATTTTACGACAATTTGATATTGTCGTTTTTCAGAATCATTGTATGTTACCGTTTTGAATCCGGAAAGTTTTGCGAATAAACCAACCGAATGCAGCAAATGTATCGTAAAAGACGACAAATGCAATCTCTGAGGAAGGCAATTGAAGACCACATCAGAAGTTATGAATTTTCTCAAATTAAAGCATTATTTTACGTGTTGTAAGGGCATGGCCTTTGTGATAGAATCAACTTGTAGGGTTGTTCGATGGTGTGCTCGCTCATGAACGAGCGAGAATGAAGACTGTGTATGAATTGTGTATTGTTTAATGCAGGACACAATTCATACATAGTAAATTGATTGGCAGAGCTCTGGATAGGGAGATGGATGGATTGATTATTATTATTATCAGAAGACAAATATGAAACATCAAGTCCAGGTTTTGATTAATATCATCAAGACAAAGGATTATTAATTTCTCTATCTCGTCTCATAAGATTTCCTTTATTAATTAAATCCTGTAAGTATAATAAATCCATGTAAAAACTCTTTGCACCTCTTCCCCACTATGGTTTGTCCATTATTATCGTGTCATCTAGAGTAAAGGATATTACTTTATTATTAATTTTGTACACATTTTTCATTGAAGGTCTACTATCTATCTAGTGCTCTGCCAAGTGGCAGATCTTGGGAATCTAATTCCTCCGTAACTCTCTATCGATAGCTTTTCATTTCATAACATCATATGTTCCACCTTCTTTTGGATCATCTAACATTCCTATACGGCTTCGTCTTCATCCTTTTTTCCATCAAACTTTCCTTCTATAATCTCCTTTATCATACCTTCACCACGCAAGACATGGCCAATCTAATTCTTCGTTCTTCTCAATATCGTTTCGATTAACACTCTAGTTTCACTAATCCTATTTAGTACCTCTTCATTTGTTATGTGTTCTGTATAAGATATTTTTCTATTCTTCTTCATGTGTGATAATATACGAATAATTAAATAATTCTAGGGCATACTAAATCTTATGGTAAATTATGCCTACCATTTCAAAAGCTGGCCGTATTATGTTAGTGACTTCTAATAGAAACAAAGTGCAATGTAATCTATGCAATGGAACACGCTCAAGTAATTCATGAATATTAATGAAGATTAGCCGTTAGGTAATAGCGCTTAAAAATCACCGATTATAGTACCGGTTAGCAGATTAACACAATACACAACCTAACCGATTTCAGTCAAATTTACACAACCTAATCGATATTTGTCAATGTTGCACTTACACACCTAACCTCACCCTAAAATAGACCTAATAAGACTGAAATCGGTTAGGTTGTGTAAATTTGCTACAGGTTACGAATAATCAATAAGCTTTTTATCATCGACTCCGATCCGATCAATCGGAAATATTTGTTTGAAATATATTGAAACTTAGAAAGTAATTGATTTTAGTGCAATAATTAAGTCATCATTCGTTGTCGATTTTTGGATCTAATGACGGTTATGAATAATCAAATGATTCTATGGCAACAGCTGGATAGCAAATGACAATCAGCCAGCGATTTTATTAATAGGCTGATGATGAGTAGACTTTAATTAATTTGGTCTTCAAATTCGTGTGTATGCATAATATTAATACTGTTTTCAATTAAATGGGAATATGTAAGAGCCAATTCTGGCTTTTAACTCCGTTATCGCATACCTATGATTCCTTCGATGTCTCGCGTAACATTGATTTGTCATGTACATTTGATTACTAAATATATATGAGTATATATATAAAGAGGAGATTCTGTGTGTATTTGACCGGGATGCCTTTGCACATTTTAGGACCTTTTTCACTCCAAATCTTCTCTACTGTCTCGGTGTGGGCATGGGACACCCAGTGAAGGGGTTCGCGTCACCGCTAAAACATGGTGTCCAGGCATAGAAACCTGCTTTGGGGCCACATCTTTGCAGTCCTTCACTCAAATCTTCATTACTGTGTCGGTCTGGGCATGAGACACGCGTCCCCCTCCCAGTAGCGTATCCAGGGGGGGGGGTGCAGGGGGAGCGGCCGCTCCCACTGAGAGGCCATTTAGCATTTTTTCAAGAAAAAATGTATTTTATTATTATTGAAAAATAAGGTCTTGTAATTAAATCGTTTATTAGCTATAGGCTAACTAAATGCTACTAAGAACTTATAAGTTAATTGGAAGCAGCAGCTGTCAATTTTTAACGTAGATCAATAAGTCTTACTAAAACAATTCGTTGCCTATAATTGGGCGTGCTATAATTGGGCGTGCTATAATTGTAGCCTAACTGCATGCCTAACTAACTCTATATCTTTAAATAATTACATGCTCTCTTAATAATAGCTTAACTGTAACAATTGGCCTAACTATCTGTAGGCCTAATTATAGGCTCTGTTATTTTAAGCTACTTGCAATTTTTTACTTTTGGCCTTGTAGTCAACTTTTAGGCTTTTGCAATGCTTTGAGTGTTTTATAGGCCTATTGTTAGTGTTTAGGCAAATAGGCCTAATGCAGAAATAAAGACGTAAGCCCTATATATAATAGGCCTAAGCCTAATCATTGTGGATGTAGACTATTAATGTAGACAATAAACTTAATAATTAAGTATCAACTCACGCCTTCAAGCTAAGCTTCAACATGGGCTATGTCACCTGTGACCTGACTCATTGTCCAGGATATTTTGAAGGAGGGGGGCAGGTATTTCTGATGAACTTCAGTTCCCATAATTAGAATTAATCCTATTCTACGCAATATTGATCTAGGCAGTTGAGGATTCATGATATTTTGAAAGGGGGAAAATTGTTTTAGAGGATCAATTTTTTCGTTCGCTCCGCTCGCGCTATTATAAATATTCTTTACAGAGCGAGTAAAATTGATATTTTGCATATTTTGAAGGAGGCCTAAATTAGGTATTTTTGAAGGGCCTTTTAAATTTTGTTTCGCTCCCCCTGGTGTGAAGACCTGGATACGCCACTGCCCCCTCTCCAGCTTCTCAGTCTATCTTAACCCGGGCAACGCCGGTACCTCAGCTAGTAAATGAATAACAATATAAGTCTATAAGCTATAGATTATATTATTATATGCATACGGTGTAGTGATACTTTAGATAACGATATACGTTCAAGTATTGTAAGATCCACTGACGACTCCAAGCTGGTTGCGATCATTTTAAGTTGTTGAAATTGCATGGGTTAAAGAATAACACAATTTCTTCTATTTCGATCGGTAAGTAAAACTCCACCGATTCGATTAATCGGAATATTGAAGTATCCGGTGAATTTCGATAACCGAATCAAATATCGGTTAATCCTAGTCGATATGTATATCCTGAAGCTAATTATTCTGAGATCAAAAGTTCAAGTAATCTGAGAAGTGTTCATTAATGCCCTCTATCTCCCACATTAATTATTGATACTAAATGTAGATATTATATTATGTAGTGCCTATATCTTGATGATCCAGTTTCCCTTTTAATTTAATTTTATATTTCATCGGTTTACACACATTTAAAATTTAAAAAGCACATAGATCAAGGTGAAAATTCATTAGTTACCACAGGCTTTTCAGAACATTATGTGGTACTTTAATATACAAATGAAATCAGCCGAATTTTTAACACTACAGTTTCATTTAGACGTAACAGTAATTAGTAAAAACCAGGCAGCTTGAAAATATAAAATAGTTACAGATAGGCGGCCTAAAATATTAAATTAAGATATTAAAAGCAACATTTAAAATATATGTGACCAGCTGACATTAAAAACGATACGAAGTACTACCTTCAGGTGTACTACCCCTTCCAGCTTGCTGAGGGTCATGGTTTGCCACAGTTTTCGTTGGAGATTTGCAATTCTAATCATATCTACCTCTTCGACGTTCATCCAATAACGAAAAATCTGTGTATAGATATAATTATTTGACTTCTTTTGCAATGCCTTCCTTCAATTTGTCTACCTATGATTATGCAGCTAAAGTGAAGTCAAAATTAACAACGCAAAGTAAACGAATTGAATGAAAGTAGTATCGGTCAACTTTAATGGATACGAGATATATCTAACCTTACGTTGCCAATTAATAGTAGAAGGCCGACAGTAATAATTTACAAAGTGTACGAACTGTCATTTTAAAACTTTAGAGTAGTAGTTATGAATTTTTCACTTTGCTAGTTGCAGCTGAAAACTTAAGCGAATGGTCGTATTTGTAATTTGTTGTGTCAATATTAAGGCTAAAGCGGAATTTAACGTTTGTTTCGCGGCATAACCCTACATCAGTGACGAGTGAACCCTGAGATTTGAACCATGCCCGGTGAATCCATGGAACCGTACACCGTTTTGCGGAGGGGGAATTAATTCTTTCTTCAGTATCGAGTGCCATCGCTGATGACGCCATCGGGTGGCAAGCTTTTTAATATATTTAAAACATATTTACTGTGTATAATACATGTACTTCCCTTGTCCGATCAGTGTTATTGAAGAATTGATACTCTTATAATTGCATGTGTTTGTAAGAGGCGACTACTAGCGTTATTTACTTATTTATTGTGCAAGTAAATGAAAACAACATCAGAACTCGTGACAGAATAATTAAACTTATAACAGCCTACAATGTTTTGCATATCCGACAATGTGTTAGGCCTACATATTATGTTGGTTCGTTAAATGTTATTTAAGTTGGTCCAGCTCGTGCGACCAAGTTAATTATTTCCATCGATAATATCAATTTTTCCAGTCATGTGCTTGACTGGACTACATATGTTGGTCTACGTACGGTTTTTTAATTGAAAGAAAAGTACCGGTAATTACTATGTTATACCTATTACAAATACTAGTACATAGCGTCTCGAAGTGAATTAATGTGAAATGAAAACGTTAGAAACTCAGTTGTTTAATTAATGATAGGCCTATTATAACTAGACTTAGCAAAGCATGTTGCAGCACTCCACAATAAGTGCTCTATATCCTGATTGGACGGGTTCGATTCCCAGCCGAGTTCGTCTCTGACAGTGTCGTTTGGATGAAAACATACTTTAAAATGATCTTTTTACACTATACGCTATAGATAAGCCTACTGTTATTACTATAAAAAATGACACAAAAATTGAGCTTTACTATAATTGTGATATCAATAATTACTTTCTCTGGATTGCATTTAACCAGTGGTGTCGCTACCATTGAAGCGCTGGAGCGTACGCTCCCCCTGAGATTTTTTTAGTATTTCTTTTTACAAAGTATTTTTTACAATGGGAATAATCTTTGTTATGTCATCATCTTGAATTCTTGATTTGTGCATCTCGGCCGTTCTATAGCGAATAATGCATAGGCCTATATGTGAGAAGTTATGCATTAAATACATGCTTTTCCACTTGTATATTATGTTACATTGTTAGTTTCGTATGGTATTTAAATGTGTTATGTGTCTGAAAAAAACCTGTGCTCCCCCTGAACAAAAATCCTGGCGACGTCACTGCATTCAACTAATAGGATTGTATGCTGTTATTATTTCAGATTATCAGATGTAGAGTATTGGTTGTAAATATTGTACAAGTGGCTGAAACTGGAAAGAAGAACTTGAAATATGGCCAGCAATAGACACAGTAAGAAAGAATGGAGGTGGCCAACAATATTCACATCAAAACCGTTTAGATTCATTCTTCTAATGCTAACGTTAGTAACAGTTTTTGTTTGGATTGGCTCTAGGGGGTCCACACTATTTCAAACTTCTAAAGCAAGTTTAAGCTCTGGTCAATTTACTTTTTCAATTTCTCGGTCCAAAAATGAAAAGCCGGAATTATCTCCTTATGCCAACAGGGAAGAGAATGACGTCACAGTTTCAATCCTTATAATCATCGATTCAACACAGATGAAAGACTCGTCAGACTTGAAAAATACTCTTACGAAATGGGCGTCAAATCAACAACTTTTGAAAGAATGCAACCCTCGAACGTTCTGCAGAATTCAAGTTATATTATACGATGATGATGCAAAGACCTCAGATTTCGCAATTCGACAATCCATATTTGATCTATTTTCCTCTTCAAATTCTACGTCAACTATGGTTGATGTGATTCGCTCGGTGACGTCAAGAAAAGATGATGCTCACGTCATTAGTGACGTCATTACGGCAGAATATATCGCAGGCGCAGACTATTCTCTAATCCTGACTTCTGCTAGCATTGACAGTAGCACAAGAATTCACAGTAACAGACAGGAATTAATTGATAAACTATCGGAATTTAAACCTCGTCAGGTGGGTATCATCCATCTCGATTATTCAACCAAATCAAATCAGTCTGCAGGATTCTTGATCAGTAAAAAACACCTGGAAATTTTTGGGGAATTGTTTCCATTTGAGATTGCAACTCTACCAGGTGCATTAGAATTTCTAACGGTCATCTATCCTAAGGAATTGACTAGGATTCTTTCCATCGAGTCTAATCAGTACCTCAACCAGATTTCAAAGAACTCAAATCAAACCTCACCGGAGTTAACTGGGGTCTTCATGGCGGAGCAGAAAGATTTTCTATATAGGTTGGTTTTCTCAAAACTGCTGCATCTACACCGTGTTTGAAAAAATAAACAACACCGCTATATGTTTTTCAAACACGGTGTATAATTAATTCATATTAATTAATTAGATATAATAATAATAGTAATTTTTATAATAGTAATAATAGTAATAATATTCCAGAGTACAAGAGATTAATTTAAATGCTTTTTTTAATCTATATTTCTTTTTTAGCGTATTAAAATCAGTTATATCATATTTTTTACCCCAGGGTCGTTTACAACCCAGGGCAATAAATTTAAATTTAAAAAAAAAATAATAATAATAAAGGTTTAACGTCAAACGATGATGTCAAGCACGTCCCAACAGCACATATCTCAGCAAACCGGTTCACCAAAAACGGTTGGCAGAAACACAAGCTGAAGAGAAAAAGTACCAATAGGTAAATACCAACAGATATACACTATTACTACATCGGTTTGATCATTCTTAAACAAGCTGTAGTTCTTCTTGAATTGTCCCTGACATCGCCTTCGGGAGAGGAACTGGGCGTTAAATCTCATTGTATTGTATTGTATATGTATTGTATTGTATTGTATTGTATTGTATTGTAATTCTATTGTGATACCGGTACACTAATGTCGTGACGAACGTCATCCGAAAATCTTACTCCCTAATTTGTTATCGATCGTCCACAGCGTACGATCGCCAACTAAAACAATTAAAAGTAGAATAATCAAATCATTCATTATTTTAAATAATTCATCATTCATATAATATTTTTTGCCTTGATTAATTTGGCCACTCAAATTCCAGATTAGCAGAGGTCTTGCCACATTGATGAATTGTCACTAATCCACCAATTTAAGCTAAATATCACTTCAGTGAGTAAGCTTACATCATGAACTAGATTGATTTAAGCCTGGATATAGCAGCTGACGCAACTTGCGCCACCTAAAAATGGGGGGGGGGATTTTTAGGCCATATTTCTAGAATATTGGGAGAACACGAAATTGAGGGGGGGGGGAGGAAGACCGGTTTGGCTGTTAATTTTGAGCCAAATTATTGGGTCAAAATTGAGGGGATGGACGCCCCTGAAACTGGCATAAAGGAATTCCCATTAGTCCTTTCACACCTAAATGATTTCAAGGAATGCCTATTAATCTTGGAGAAGTATGATTTCTGTAATCTGTTGCTTTTCTGTAATTTAGTTAGTCTGCTTTACGAAACACTTAGGAGTTTTCAGTTGGATTAATCTCAATTTCCCGGACAAATTATTATTTGCTGCTATAACACTATTTTTAGAAATTTAATTATAAAGGATTAATAAAGCAATTGTTAGACCTACTGATATAATTAATTATAGGTCCTGATTCCTAATAGGTAATAGCCTAAGGTCAATTATATACCATAGGCTAGTTATTTTCTGGTAGGCTACTTGCACTGATTTGTTGGCTACGAATTATTCTTTAATTTATTTGCGTAAGTTAACTGAGCAAGTATGATTTGTGCCAGTAACTGCATCCTGACTCTTACAAAGCATAGATGATTATCAAGATTTGTACTCTAATTGTGCTCTTTTGTACTTTATTGTACTCGATAAGTTAACTATGACATTCAATACTGAAAGCAAAATTACCTTTTGTAATATTATTTATGATTATATATATAAATCTCAATATTTTGTTAAAACACCAATCCCATAAGCAACCCTAACCCTAAAAAGTAAAAAAAGTATAATTGCAAAAAATAATGAGATGTTTATAAAAATATATAAATTATAAATTATAACGTACTGTACATGTATTCAGTGGTTAAAGTGGCCACGCTTAGCAGCCGGTGCTCATGTTTTAGAAAGAAACCTAAAAAATTATTGAAAATGTTCAAGTACCTGAAACGGTAAATAGAAAAGACTAATTGATATAAGCTTAAGCTTACTGCCATATACACCCCTCTGGGTACATATATACAGGCCCATATTACAGGGTGGGGCAAAAAAAACACCCCCTAACGATATCTCAATAACTTGACCAAAACTCTAGATTTTGTATAAATATTTTAAGACTTTCTAGAGGAGGAATTTTGACATCTAACCTAAAAATTTGGTAAAAAAATATTTATAAATAAATAAGATACAGAGTTTCTACGAAAAAATCGAAAGAAAACAAATTAACGAAGCTTATTCAAATAGCTGTGGCACAAGATTGGATAGAGCAGCATAGTACGGAGGTCGTCAAGAAGGATGAGTGGCCACCAAACTCACCTGACCTCAATCCTCTCGACTACCACGTCTGGGGCGAAATGCTTGAGCGATACAAGGTGTTCATTTGAAACCAACCAACAATGTTGGATTCAAGACTGGGGTGGAAGCAATCTTGGAAGACTCGCCACAAGCGGCTATCGATCTGGCTGTGCTAGCATTCCGGGTGAGGCTACAGGCGTGCATTCAGACAGATGGCGATCACTTGACCATCTACTCATGTAGAATCGGCAGCAGCAGCAAATGGTTTCTTTTTAAGGCCAAAATTCAATAAAATGATATGAATGACTGTTTATTAAGTCTTGTTAGTAGGTTTTTTTCGTTTTTTCATAGAAACGCTGTAACTTCTTTATTTAAAAATATTTTTTGACCAAATTTGGAGGTTAGATGTCAAAAATCTTCTCTACATATACTGAAAATATTTTTACGAAATCTCGAGTTTTGATCCAGTTATTGAGATTTAGCTAGGGGGTGTTTGTGCCCATCCTGTATATAGGCCTATATATAAACTTAATATATTTATTAGACCAGGATCGGTTATCACCTGAGCATTAAATTTAACAAAAATTTAGTATAATAATATGGGTAGTATCATAATTATGTAGACTAATATTACATTGGGATTAATTGCGATGGTTGATGCAACGTCAATAGGCTTCAATGCTTCTTTCCTAGACAATAAGAATAATTTATCATTGAAAAAATCTGACTATATTCATACGGTCCTGATAAGTTATAACTTGATTTATAATGACCTTATCCTTATGCATTCTTGAGATTTATTTTAAGGTTAATAGTTTTTAGCCTAATAAGTTAATTGTATTTCCATTTAATTTACTTGCTTATTACCCTTCTTGAGTTCTTGTCGGCTGTTTCTTAGTGTCTGGGACCCAACACGGCTGTTTTTCTTGTCGGCTGTTTCTTAATCGCCGTTTGCTTGCTGAATAAGTGATCAATGGAAGAATTACGATTTATACGTTACCAGGCTATCAATTTATCAACTAGCAAACTCGTGCTGTGCGATGGGATCGATGCATATCATGAACACAGTCCCTTATCATGGTGACATCAGCTTACTGTTACCAAACATCTGCAGCTACAGCCGCTAGCTATGACTATAGGT
>JAQFZF010002322.1:0-12600 GCA_034695365.1 Enchytraeus norvegicus
ATAACCACAAATGGTAGAAAGTGCGCACTGGGGGAGGGTTATTTTATAACTTTTCAGCTGGTTATGTTTTGGTGGGCCCCAACTGAAAATTTCCTCAGTGGGCCTTTGGGAGCCAGTCCGCCACTGCCCCCCCCCCCCTCTCTAGAAAATCTACTGTTTCCGTACCAGAAATATATATACTAGGCATGTAGGTCTAAACTTATAATAGCATTTAGGCGACCTAATTTGAATATTGACATCTAGACAAGACATTTAGAGTTTAGACTTATATCATATATGTAATAATGTCAATGTGACCACTGACCACAACCATGTGGTTGAAACTGCAAAAAAAGGTACAATGTGTAAAAAAATTATGTCTCGGGAGGGGGGGGGACACCAATCGACCGATTGGGGCCTTGAATTTATGAATTTGCTGAATTTGTGGCTTTAGGGCCTCTAAATTTAACACTTGGGGTGCCCGAGGTCCCTGAATTGTTAAGCACAGAGGTCCCAGGCCCCATTTTTGTTAGTTAACGGGATCACTGACTAGAGCAGCACCAAGTTTCCAATAACTCACGTTTGCCATTCTCTCTCATAAACAAGAATAAGAAGTTTGGCGGGTAAATTTGTTGATGTTTGTGAACGATAATAAAGGTAGTTTTGAAAGTAAACATAAACAAATAATTGTTATGTTATAAAAGGTATTGATATATATCGAAAAAAATGCTTCAATAAACTTGATATTAAATTATCTTAAATAACAGCTATTACATCGTATAGTTCTGTTGTAACTTATATAGTTAGCGGATCGGATCGGGTAACGATTTTATTAGTATTGATGGGATTTTTTGCACCTAGTCCAGGTCGACCGAATCTATTTTTTGTTTTCTAAGCCGATACGTAATACCGTATCACATTTGGGGCTTTTTGCAGTGACGGTTCTACACTAGGGCTAAAGGGGCTTAGCCCCCCCCCCCTAGTTTTTGTAATCTTAGCCCCGCAAGCCTTCTGTATTTTTACAAACTAAGCCCATACAAGCCTCTCCTGTTTTGAGATATTGAATAATAATGATATTGCATTACAAAGCTAAAAAACATCGGCTGGGGCTTCGCCTCAGACTTCTGTAGATCGGATAATTATTAGTATTCATTGTTCAATAATTATTCTAGGATGAATCGATAGTGCATTCTCGTATAGGGACTTGGCTGCTGTAGCTTATATGGAGTCCTGTTAATAGCTTCAGACCTATTCTGAGGTTTCATATGACATATCGCTACAAATGTATCGGTTTATTTATGACCGGTAGAGCATTTTTACTATTACAAACGTCAGAGAGTTAAAAAATCAAACGGAAGCCCACGCATTGTTGTGGATCTCATTATATTAATCTCGATATATTATAAAGCAATTCTATGTATTTACTATTATTATGTGGAGCCGATTTGATATTTTATAAAATGATTGAAAACTGTCATATTTTAATGCTTAACTATGGGGAGTCAAAGGTTGATCTTTGCAAAGCTGGCGACGCTATCTGAGCCTGTCTCAGCAATCAATGAATGCGCCGGATTTTGAATATATCCCTTAAGCGTGCATGGACACTATAGACAAGAAAAGTTGTGATATACGAATGGGACACTTAATTTTGGCTAATAGTACTATTATGGTAGTAATGGGCTACTTAATTGCGGCACCCCGCATTTGATAGGATTTGCAGATTTAATTGAATGTGTTTTCAATATAAATGAAATGCACTGTGATCTATTGTAATCTTCCATCTCGTCCATTGACGGATCTAGCATTTCAGGGGCCAAGCAGTGGTGGTCATATAAAGAAGAAGTGCCGGGGCTGAGCCCTGACACCTTACACTGTTAGTTTTGTGAGCTCCGGCACCTACTTAAAGGCTGGGCCTCAAATGTATGTGGGCCTAATAAAATATATAATAAAAATGCACTTGTTTTTATAGCCCAGCCACCTATCATTGAGATATGTAACCACTGGGGCCAAGTATATGAATTGACTTTTGTAGCCTATTAAGTGGGGCCAAATAGGAAGTAATATGTGGATTTAATCCCCAATTATATAATAAATGAAATCGTGGGAGACACTGGCTTACACCGATCCCCTAGCCGAATTGACGGGGGGGTCATGTGAGTGCAATATAGGATGTTGCGAGCGAATTTTTTTTGGGAGGCTAAAGCCTTTTTAAGCCCCCCCCCCCAGTTTTAAAAGTCTAGAATCGCCACTGTCTTTTTGGGGCCATAAGGAAATACTTCTTTCGATCTTAAACGGAAAATTAGTATTAACTATATATTGACTTATTTTGTTTGACTTATTTTAAATGTTAATCGAGTGTGAAACTGCACCTTACATGTCTCTCAGAGCACTGCCTAATGGCAGGTCCATGGCATATAACTGCATAGTTGTATGCTATATTTTCTTGAAGAAAATTGTGTTTTCTGAGGGATCTCCTTAACCAGTGACTGCATTAGTCGACTAATACGAAACACGTGCAGCTTTCGGTTGGTCTATTCCTAGGTTTACCAGACCCAACACAGCTACTCCTAACAAGTGAGCTATGTAAATCCAATGAGTACATGATAGTGCCACTGCACGATAGGATATTACAATATTGTATGAACATAGGTTCAATTTGAAATCAAGGGGCCCTAGAATTGTTAAATGTTCAAGGGTCCCATCACTTTGGTAGGACCCAGGGAACGATGAATTTGGTAGGACCCTGGAATGCTGATGGCTATTTTCAATGGGTCCTGGAATGGCATTCCCCCATGTTCAACCTCAATTTAACCACTGGGTATGAAGTTAGAGTCGCTAAACATTAGACCGCAGTTTACTATAATTTGGTACATAGCACGTGTAGTCATTAATTACTAGTCAATCATGTGTCGACAATCATGCTACAATTTTAATGATATAATTGGCTAAAATTAGAAAGGATAAATACACCCTGTCTTATAAAAAAGCGACCCCCCTTCAATAATCTGAATATCTCGAGAACAGAACTGCCAATTAATTCACCGTTTGGAGCCCCACTAGGTCTGCCAATTTGACACCTGTATTCCTACAAATTTAGGTAAATATATATTTTAAAATGACGAATCTGGAGAATTTTTCACACACAAGAGTCGCTTAAAGTAGTGGCCAAGCTTTGATATCATGGTCTATACACTTGTTTCCTTAAAATGAGACCTCTTTTAAATCCGATTCCTATATTTGCCAATGGTATGGAACAATCAATTCCAGCCTACCTGGTCAAATTTCGATCGGATGTCTTTCAACAAACAAAAATGTAATTGATTAAAAATTTTAGTATGATAGAGGTTGCATGGAATTATTATGTCATTTGTTTATGTCTATTAACTTTGAACATTTCGTGTGACCATACAGGGTTTTTATAACTCTATGTAGTGTCGCTATTATTCTTATGTTGAACTGATATATTTTGTTAAATGTCAGTTGAAATAGAAAAAGAATAAATAATAAATAGTGGTACCGACAATTTATTGAAATTTCATAACGTCATATAATATTATATACAATGTTAAAGCAAGCTTTTTCAAAATTTGTCTACCACTATCGTACTCAAATATCAATAACTTTTTTGTTTTGAAAGATAGCCGATCGAAATGTGGTAATATTGGCTAGTATTGATTGTTTCATATTATTGGCAAATTTTTTAGGAATCTGATTCGTCATTCTTGAAGATATATCAATTGATCAAAATTTGTCGGGAGATGTCAAAATGGCAGACCTACTGAGGTTCTAAATGGTGAATCAATTGGCAGTTCTGTTCTCAAGTTAATCAGATGATTGGAGGGGGGGGGGGGCGGGGCCTATTTTATGAGTATTTGGATTTATGGCTTTTGCAAAAGTGAAAAAAAAGTTTAACGTACACAAACAGCCTAATTTTGTGAGAAATGGTACCATTTTTTACTTCCTGTTGGTGCTTTGTGAGAATTTTTCGTATTAAGTATGGGTGAAGGTTAGGGTTTGGGTTGGGGATAAGTAGACAAAGTTTCATTAGCTTGGTAAAAGAATTTCCCCATGTAAAAAAAATTACAATTGCCAACTGGTAATAAAAATTTTATATTATTTCTTGCAACAATTAGGTTTACAAAAATTTAAGCTTTACAATTTTTTCGATATTGCAAATTTTTGATATGATTTGATTTGTTACAGTCTATTTGTTGGAAATTTGTTACAGTCTACCGTATATAATATAGATCTATGTTAAATTTAATGGAATTATTTGATGTGAGTCCATTATAATTGGCTTGTAATTCAGAAGATGGCCACTCTAGATGGATTTTTCACCAAATCTCCAAATCCAACTACTCAGTCAACTATAGAAAAATTGAAGTCAAAAGCAAGCTTGCTGGATAATCAATCAGAAGATACTGATAAGATAAATTCAGTGAAGCTTCAAACAGATTTTGACTGCAAACAGGCTAGTTGCAATCCTAAAGTGAACTGCAGTGAAGTTTTAAGAAACTGTAATCAGCTTACTAGCAACATTATTCCAAAAAATTCTACAGCTGATGCAAATTCTGAGATTGGCAACATCGATGTCAAAATAATAGGAAATAAGAAGAAGAGAAGTTCCCAAGGAAATAGATTGACCAAGAAGCGCTTCCGTGAATCTGTAAAAAATGTTATTGACGATACCGATGCCAAGCAGGAGAATATAGAAGTTGATACTCCTCCCATTGAGAGCTCAGTTACTGAAGTATCGTACGCAGATTTTATCAAATCTTTGGGTGCGGCTTCAGCTGTCGGTGAAGATAATAAAGTAGAGAAGCAAGATCTGGAAGCTTCTCTTGTTAGTGCAGATGATAATGAGCAGCAAAATTCTTCATCTTTGAAAATCATAAACAACTTGAATAATTTGATATCAGTTGAAGAATTGGTTTCAAAGGAAGTACTAACAAATAGTGTAGATTTTGAAGAGACTATATCAAAAACCAGTAAGACATCGAGCAAAAAAGTCAGAAACTCAAAGAAACAGTCTTCAGAAAAATCAGTTGGTACCGATAAGGGTGCTAGTGATAATAAGGGCAGAAAGTCTAAAATGAAAATTACTACTAAAGACCGTGATACAAAATCCCAGGATAATCACTCTACTGAAAAAGTTTCATTGGCAATTGATGCCGAAGTTTGTAATAGTGGTGTTGTTGAAGATTGTTTGTCTGAATCAAAAGGGAAATCAGTAAAACAGGATAAAGTGTTGAACAAGAATATAGGAAAGGCTAAGAAACAGTCTTCAGATAAATCAGGCGATAAGGTTGCTAGTGATAAGGAGGAGAAAAAGTCAAAAAGAAATGTTATCAATGAAGACCTTGATACAAAATCTCACGAGAGTCAATTGAGTGAAGAAGTCTCTGTAAATAATGTTGAAGATATTAATAATGATGTTGTTGAAGTGCCTCTTCCTGAATCTAAAGATATCCGTTTATTCTTCAGTCCTGATACTGCGAAAAGTAGCAAACAAAAAACGTCAACATCTGTTTCATCTAAAATCAATACCGTCTCCAAAGCAGCTGACGTTACCTCTGAAGCAGAAAATCTTATGAAAACTTTTAGAAAGGTAGATAGCATTACAAATGAAAATGTAAATCTTGCGGAAAAATCGTCCAGTGATTGCGGTGAGTTGGCAGATAAATCAAAGTTGATCGGTGATGCAGAAGTCGATGAAAAGGAAATTCTTGAAGATCTACCAGTCCCGCCATGTAAGGATATTCGTAATTTCTTTGCAAAACCATCTCTAAGCACCACCGACGCTAATTCCTGCCTAAAGCATGTGGCAAGGCTAACAATTAGAGCTGAGATACATTTAGATTGTGACGGATCGACTTCTCTAAAACCAAGTGAAACTGGTAACGGAAAATCAAATGTGTCAAACTTGAAGAAAAAATCAAGTAAAGGAAGAAATCCTCGAGGTGGTATAAATAGAATTGTTACTGATGAGGATCTTGTTATTGAATGTTTGGATAGTGAACCAAAAATAAAGTTTGAGGAATTTTTAAAAGAGCCCGAGGATGTGAAAAGAACTTGTAAAATTGAAGATACAGACAAAGCGGCTGGAAAATCGCAAATGGAAGCCTGTGATATTCAAGATGGCAACTTGCAGGTTTCTTGTTCCATTGGTGCAGATTTGGTTAGAGGTGAACATCCGGCTGATAAAAATAAAATAAATGCTGACAACAAAGCTGAAGAAAAAAATGTAGCAGGGACAGAGTATGATTCTTTGATAAATTTCTGCATTGAAGCACCTAAAGTGAACAGTTTAATAGAAAAACCAGATTATGATTCTTGCGAAGAAGATACTGCAATACTCCTAGATGATTACATAGATGCTGAAATAAGCAGTAGTAACATGAAGATATCATATCCAGCGATGAAAAATGAATCAAATGTTGAATTATCAATTCAGCAAGTAGATGACTGTATTGTGAGGATTGACGATGGTTCTCACAGTATTAACGAAAAGTTAGATCCAATTGGTGATAAGGAAAAGTTAGATAATATTTTGAGTGGTGATAAGGAAGAGTTAGATAATACTCCGAGTGGCAATAAGGAAAAGTTGTTGCGAAGTAGAGAAACTATTGATGTATGTGAGATCATTAGTTTCAGCGAAGAATCTCCAAACGCAACAACTCAACCAGATTTAACGAATAAGGGCAAAAAATCTTTCTCAGATTTAAATTCGTCGCTTATTGATTTCTCGCTGGGACTAAAACAATTGGCCAATCAGAAGAAACCAGAAAAGCAAAAGTCATCTGGAAAAAAGAAAATGAAACTTGAGAACGGCTCACGTTTGATACAAAGTTCTTTAGTGGTAAAATCAAGCAATGCTGATGCTGAGAATTCAGTGAGTGAAGTAAAGAACATAGGCATCTGTGCTGGCAGTAGTAACAAAGGCTCAGTGGCTATCAAGAAGAAAGAAGATGTTCAAGAAGATTCAGTGTCGTGTGATATAACTAAATATTCTGTCTCAAACTCACCAGCGAGTAAAGGTGAACAAACGGAACTAAGGCTGACATTTAAAAGGTTTGATTTCATAATTTAATTTGTATTTCTGTTGCTGTACTATAAATTTATGAGATTTTGATATTCAATATTGATAATTACAAGTGCACTTGCATTAACATTCTTATATAGTCAATTCTGTCTTTAGTATCGCTGTAGGCTTACTTATTTTTCTGAGACAGAGTCTGGTTTTCCTAAATTTATGCTGTTCCTAAATTTATATAATGGTGATAGGATGTTAACTCTTTATTTTATTATTGATTTTGTAATATTCTTATTGATTTTGATTAATAACATATAGGCCTATATAAGCTTATATTTCCAATTATACATGTAGGCCTAGAGGCTAGTTTCATTTTTAATATTTTAGTTTGCTTTGGTTATAAATACATTCATTACTCAGATGTTGATCAATTGATCATGATTATTGATTTTATTGCTTTATCCATACTCGCTGTGTAGAATTATGTATTACTAACTATTTTGTGTTAAATTGTATTTCTAAGAAATTATATTAATTATTAATCTGGTCTGTTAAATTTTTCAATTTTAGAATTTTGAGCGGCTCTGGCAGGGAAAATTCATCGAAAGTGAGTAATTTATATTTCAAATAATAAGTCAGTTTAATAAATAATAATAAAAACGATTCAATTCGTTCTTAATTGAATCGCTTTTATAAAACCCACCGGGCTCTTTACACCCAGGGTAAATTTAAAAAAAGAAAAAAAAAATAATAATAATAATAAAAAAGAAACAAAAACATCAATTGGCATTAAAAAATGTTTAATTAATTAAAAATAATTTTATAAGAAACAATACCAATAACCTCACTCAATGTACAAACTCTCTCTTTCTCTCTCTCTCTGTCGCTCTCGCTCTTTTTCTCTCTCTCTCTCTCACTCTAACAGTATGTGTTTCACAGTCCAACTCTGTGACTCTGAATCTGTTTCTTTCTCTCACTTGCTTTCCTCTCTCTCTCTTCCCCTCACTCTCTCTGTCTATAGATGTCTCTTTGACTCTCTCTGTCTATTATTAGTCAGTAGTAACTTGCAGCATAGTATTTGAAATCAATATCTTTCTAGTAGTTCTTATTATATATCATGAGCATTGATCATTCACAATCAATGAAATTTTCACATTGATTTATTTAGAGGCTGAAAACTGTAATGCGGCATACCATGCAATGTTTATCCCAGTTCAATGGCCTAGTCAGGACTTGATTACAAGTATACTTTGCTCAGTAGCCTTGTTGCTTGTAGGCTACTTAGTACTTACTCCGGTTTTCTGTTCGAATGGGTCTGTCCTTGATGAGAGAAATAATAATTCAGTCTATGCATGGGATTTTTTTTATCCCTACGCGGGAAAGTGGCAACAGCGCTCTTGATTAGAACTATCAAGGTCTCCCGATACAGAACATTAGATTTGGTCCGTTTTCATTTAAACTTTGCCCTTAAAAATTAAATAAAATTCACAGAACATTTGGTCGTCCGTTAAATTTGAGACTATGAAAATATGCTTTACAATGCTCTGTGAGTATAGGTTTGATAGTTATCACTCTCAAAAGTAAAGGCCTATAGCTCAGTTTTAACTTGTAAAATCAGTACTGAGCAAGAGGCAGCATTTCTGAGAATTCTCACAGCCAAGGCTGAGTCATGTGAATATTCTCTATTGTATTCAAGTTTAGCACATCATTAATATCACCTTGTTTCTTTAATTTTTAGATATTGGGTTAGGGTAGGGGTTTGGGTTAGAGTTATTGTTAGGGTTAGACTTCGAGACTGCTTGTAAAAAGATAAAAAAAATGTAAAAAAATAAAATAGAGTCAGTTGAAAGAGATTTAAATACCACTTTTTCGTCATTAGACGGTACATAAATACTAAATATCTCGGATGTGCTAAACTTGTATACAATTATCATACTCGCGTCCCTGACATCATCCTTGGATAAGGATATTGATGAACATTGATCCATTTTCTTATAATGTAAATTGTCTTATGCATTGGAATTTCTAGTGCTCTACTATAGCTATTATTTAACGAAGAAGTAAATTTTAATTTATGATTTAAAAACTTGTCACTGTAAGTTTGTTATGAAATATTCTGGAAATTTAGTTGATGCTTGTAGTGCTATGAAACAGAAAATTTCTAGTTTTATTGATATTTATATGAATTAAATAGCAAATTGGACATTTTATAAATTAAGTAGTATGCTGTCAGAAAAGATATTGTTTCAATGTGTGTCAATGTATTTTGTTTAATGTGTGACAATTTAGGGCTCATCTGGTAGAGCACGGAGTTTACGTGCTCGAACAAGGAGTAATTCTAATGTACAATCCATTGCAAATGATGAATCAATGGAAGATGGTGTCAGCAGTCAGGATGCAGCGAGTAAGACGAACTGTGACCAAGAAGAAAATAAATCCACTGAAACTAAAATCAAACTGGGAAATGTTGCAAGTGAGACAGAGGTGCAGCAACCAGCTGTACGAAGCAGCAGACGAATAGCTGCGGCTGCTGCTATCAATGCTGTCAAGGTCGAGTATCAGCTTGCTGCTTAGTAATAATAATTATATGACCTGAAGTAATTATAAAATAAAATAATATCTAAAAGGCCGAGCTGTATTTAGAGTCAGTTTCACGACCGAAAGGTTACATCAGTAATGAGCCCTGAAATTCAAACCTTGTATCTATGGTATCGTATTCAGAGATTTCAACGCTTAATCAGCTGTATTATTGGCCTAGCTGGAAACTATCTTTCTATATCTCCCTTATCTGTCGTGAATTTGTTATTTTGTAGAAATTTGTTGACAATGTGATTATAAGTTGATAATTCAGGCTGAATATCATTTGTTTTACCAGTTATAAGAACTACTATTCATTTCAAATCGTCCTGTAGACATAGACATTGTTGTTTATAGGTGCTTTTCAATGGTCTTAATAAATTCTACAATCGGGTCATTCCATTGCAACTCATCCAGAAAAATATTAATTTAACACCCTCATGTCTCAGATTTTAATAAAAATTGGTACTTATAGTAATTTTGGGCTAAAACTCCAAATTTTTTATTTTCACGAAAATCGGAACGGGTCAAAAGTTACGGCAAAAGTTAAGATTTGGGTCGATGCGACGACCTGTATTTTTCAAATAGCTGTAACTCAAAACTATTCCACCTAGAGACTTTATCTTGGTGTCATTCTTTCACAAATTGAAAGGGCTTTCTGGATATATCCAACAGAAAGAGGTGAGGATAAGTTTTCGTACTTTGCGAGTGAATCTCAATATTTTGGACCCAAATTTGGTCCGGAAGGGCAAACATTTTTAAAATGTTTTTGTGTTTAAAACTACCATGTACATTTATCTAGTAACCTTGAAATAATTATGACAGTATTTTTGTGTAACTTTAAAAAAATAATTTTTAAGATGACACCCATTACAATTTTTCGACACTGAATATATGAACATTTTAAAATTCAGAGTTATTTTAACGACAATTCAAAGGAATGCCATTGGTTATGTTTTTATACTATATTTAACAGTAAAGAGCTGTTTTTCCTTTTTTTTATTGATCATTTACTTTCACTGAATTACGTCCTATCGAATTCTAACAGTCAAAAATTTCTGAAGTTCTCACATATGACGAGCTATGTTATTTCAATTGTATTGTATATATAGTTTGCACTCAATTATAATGAAACTATTTGATCAGACAGTTAGCTTGATTTTAAGATCGTCTTGCAAGATCTTCATGAATTTTCTTCGCTTATTTGTTCTTATGAATATTATTGAAGTTATCTATTCCACGGCTCTTTGAAGATTTGAGTTAGAAAATGATTAGCCTCGTGTTGAAATTGACGTAACATCTGGACTTAGAAGACAAAGTATATGCCTGCCTTCTCAATCCAGCAGTTGTCTTGCTTTGCCGGCCACAAATTTTGCAAGAATGGATAGTCCTCTTGGAGTCATGAAGGTGACAAGATAATGATCATAGTCGTAATATTTTCTATTAATTATATCATTCCGACCAACCACTTCCTGTTGTATTGACAAGCAACATATATAGATCCAGGTAATATTCCATGTTATTTAGTTAGTGACCATGTTATTTTGTCCCAGCCTCTATATTGGTCTATATTTTGACACTGACAATGAAATTAAGACTATTATGAAATCATTATGAACTGGTGATAACTAGATACGGTAGTTTAACATTGCATTTGCCGTGAGAATCTGCCCAGACACGGGTTGCTGAAGGATAGCTACATGGCTACTGACTGCTTCACTGTCTCATTGATGCCTTCTCAGGTACTCCTTCCATATGATGTATCAAAAAGTTTCTGATTGTGATGTCGCGAAGAAATTCCATTCACAACCTAGGTTGAAATGGTGTTAGTGATTGCATAGATGTTTGACAACATAACACTTTGCATTACATATTTTGTATTGGCCTGCAGTAGTTCAGTATAAATATGTGATAAATAAAGTCAAATAGGTCTTGATGTTAAATAAAGTATTAAAAAACATAACAAATGGCTGTACCATGTTATTCCCATGAATTGTCATTAAAATAACCATGAATTAAACATGTGGTTATATTTTGAGTTTCTAAAATTATCATGGGTGTAATCCTCAAAATTAAGTTTTAAATGTTACGCAAAAAACACTGTCCTAATTTACTGAGGGTTACTGGATAAATGTACAAGGTAGTTAAAAACACAAAAAAACAAAAATATTTTTTCCCTTCCGGACCAAATTTGGGTCCAAAATATTGGATTCACTCGCAAAGTACGAAAACTTATCCTCACCTCTTTATGCTGGTTACATGCAGAAAGCCCTTTCAATTTGTGACAGAATGACATCAAGATGAAGTCTCTAGGTGGCATAGTTTCTGAGTTAGTTATCTGCAAAATACGGGTCGTCGTGTCGACCCAAAATTTGACCGGATCGTAACTTTTGATCCGTTTGTCCGATTTTCGTGGAAATCAACAATTTGGAGTTTTAGCCCAAAATTACTATAAGTGCCAATTTTTATTAAAATCTGAGACATGAAGGTGTTAAACCCTGGATGAGTTGACATGGAATGACCCAAACGAGAAATTGATTTTTTGAACAAATTCAATATTCTATATGAGCATCAGTTCGGATTCAGAAGTGGGCACTCAACAATTGATGCATTATCCAGCAGTGTGAATATGCTGACAACAGAAATGGGAATAAAAATAAAGTTATGGGCATCTTTTCAGATCTTAGAAAAGCTTTCGATACAGTCGATCATGATATTTTGCTCTACAAATTACAAAATTATGGCAATCGTGGTTCTGCATATAATTGGTTCAAATCTTCTTTGTCTGATAGGCAGCAATACACTGTTATTGGCGATGATATTCAACATGCATGTACCAATGCTGGTCTGAAACTTATTTGCCGATGACTCTAATTTATTTGAAGTTGGTAGAAATCTGATTGAACTGAATGATGCTGCTAACCTGGTTTGTTATCAAGTCAGCTACTGGTTTCAATGTAATAGGCTGACTGTAAATTGTGCCAAATCGGCTTACATTCTGTTCTTTCCTA
>JAQFZF010002323.1:0-12600 GCA_034695365.1 Enchytraeus norvegicus
AGATCAGGATTAAGTAATTTCTGTAGAAATCTATGATTGGATCTTACTGTAGGAGTTTAGATTAAAAACAGTCGTTAGGATTTCTGGATGTAATCTGTTCTGGATTTTCTTAGCCATGGCAGGTCATATAAGAAACAATGAATTAGATGAAGATACTAGTGGAATAGAGTTGCTGTTCTTCGATACATTCACTCACGAAAATACAGAGGTATCGGCAAAGTATATTCGATAAAATTTGATTGAATACATTTTTATAGAACTTGATATATTTAACTAATAGGGCCATTGGTTTTAACTGAAGTATTCATTTGATAGGCTAAAGCTAAAGCGGAATTTAACGGTTAGTTTGTTTTGCGGTCTAACGGTTTACCGGGCTACACCAATGACAGGTGAGCCCTGGGATTCGAACCATAAGCCTATGGATTTCGAGTCGGACTCTCAACCGATGTGCAATTGACCTGGCCTTTCTCAGCCTTAAAAAAGTAGTCATATTAGTCATAGTACTTAGTCAATAGTCATATTAAAAATTGAATTTTTTTGCTACTAGTAATCAGCGTTCTCTCTAAGGTGCACGGCTGCCCGCCCGCGCACGTCGTTTAACAATGCCGCACAGCAGTTTCAAATGCCGCACAGATACTTTGGATGCAAATAAACAAATTAAGACCGGTAGTTTTGGTGAACTTAATACCGTATAGGCCTGCATTAGGCAATGATCTTACCTGTAAGTCAACAAGACAATATATAATACAATGAGGATTTAACGTCCGAATCCTCACCCGAAGGCATGTTAGGGACAACGTAAGAAAGTTATTTGGCACCAGCCTCTATGCTGTATTGCTGTTGCGCCTAGAGGCAGTAGCAATAACTAGGAGGTAATCTTGCACCGTGTTTAGTTTTATAATTCAGGGGTTCTCAAACTTTTGTAAGCCAATCAAATTACACCAATTTGTTACTGGAGCTTCCAGAAACAATATCAATCAATCAATCAGAAGCTTTTATATAATGCGCTCTTAACTATGTTTTAGGAGCTCTATGTAAGCAATATGTGAATAACATCCGATACCATTATTAATTTTAATGAAATATTGTTAGTTATTGAGGATAAAAAGAAATGTTCTAGCCATACGTATTTCAATGCAATTTCACATATATATTGAATTAAAAAAGTCTAATACCGGGTGCTCAGCACTCAGGGAAAACAGAGAAAATCAGGGAATTTGACTTACAGGGAAAAGTCAGGGAAAAGTCAGGGAATTTGATGTCAAGTCAGGGAAAAAAATTAATAGTTTTTTATTAATTAATTAATTAAATTTATTTCAACTCCAATAGCTTGCAAAGTTGGATAGACATGAAACAAAATAGAATAGAATAGAAAAACATGAGTTAGTTATCAAGATGGGATATGTATTAATTATGATTAGTCATTTGGTGCATCGTTTAGAAACCGTTGTTCATAAGCCAGCGATTTGAAATCGTACCCGGCAACGCTCATAATTTGGGCAAACTTTGGTCAGGGAAAATTTTCAGAGGTCAGGGAAAAGTTAGGGATTTTTAAAAGGTCAGATCGCTGAGCACCCTGAATACCAAAGTTAACGTCAGTTTCATCTCTCGAAAGGGATATCAGTGACGGGTAAAGTGATGGATATTAAAATTATAACTGTGAACATGAGGCTGTAGTAATCAACCATCAGCAGGACACGTTATGGCAGTTTCAGTTATACTGTTGTTGTTCAATATCTTTTTCAAATTGTTATGCTAACTAGGCGTATACTTTTTAACCTTTATAGAACCTTATATTTGCCGAACCCCTGATTGCCATCCAGAACAGAGGTTAAGAACCCCTGGTATCTAAGAGGTTGTTTTTGGACATAAATTTCAGCTAGAGTTTAACTATATATATTGCGTTTAGAACTTTATTCATCAGTCTTCATGCGGAATTTTGTGCTGCCCTGAAAATAACCTGTCATTTCGTCAAGGATATCAATGAAACGTGCAAAAACTTGTGCTTCAGTATCGTGACTTCAGATTCATAATTTCAGAAGAATGTGAAGTCCGACCTAATGACGATCCACATTCAACGACATAATTCGGTTTGCATTCAACGATGAGCTATCATGGTGGCTCTTCTACTGGATGTGTGGTCAACATTTCTGGCATCAAGTGCAGTCTGTGAAGGCAGATTTAGCCTTAACTAAACTTAACATGATTTTTAAGCAAGTCATACTTTTTAAATAAGAATAAATTATTATTACAAAGGCGCACAACAGTCCTATATAGTCATTAGTAGGACTAAGTATATATAGGCCTAGTTAAAAGAATTCACAATAACAATATTTTTGGAGAATGTGTTGCTCACACAGAAATGATGCTGCTCAGGCATCCATCAATTCTGGCATCCATCAATTCTCAAAATTTGAGGGAACGTTGCTAGTAATATATCCCTTATCTTTAGAGATAAGAAACACAATGATATTAGGGCTGATTGACACACAAGTCTGTCTTGTTTTTGCATTAACCAATAGATTCCTCTCAATATTCTCATATCTTTTATCTTTTGCATTATGTTTCGTTTTAGGGTAGAAGTTGGGGATTCGATTAGGAGAAGATTAGTCTGACTAACTCAAATCCCATCCTAATTCTAAAACGTACCCTAAAGTAGGAACAGGTTGAGTAATTTAGAATGAGCCCTTGATATTCTATGTGATTCTAGCTAAATATTTGATCATGATAAGCAACATGTTCTGTCAACTTTTGTGCTGCCAGCAAAGTAATTCAAAATTTTCAACCAAGTTAATACAATATAATATCAGTATCTAGAGCTACCGTAGCTCTAATACTTAAAAATGTCAACATAACTTAAGAAATAATGATTTAAAGTGATTTAATGGAGTATAGTCAAGATATTTAAACTGAAAAGTCACAGAGCATAAATTTGGTAAATTTTTCGAATCACGGCTTTTGCAAAATTGATGAAAACATGTTCAAAGTAGCCTAATTTTTTGAGAAACAGTTTTAAAAATAATAATTTTTTCAACAAGCACCAACCGGAAATAAAAAATGGACACTTTTTCTCGCAAAATTAGTCTAGTTTGAACATGTTTTCATTAATTTTTCAAAAATTGCAGTGATTCGGAAAATTTACCGAGCATTTTGTTCATGGGCGGATTTGGGGGGGGGCCGGGGGGACCATTGCCCCCCTCGAGCCGAGGGGGGCCAAGAAGAAAATTTGAATGTCAAAAATAGGCAAATTTAGGAAAATTGTGCATTAAATCCGCATAGTTTGGTGTTTGGCCCCCCCGGCCCCCCCTCGATTTTGCATGGCCCCCTCATTTTCTTGCTTGGTCCCTCCTTAAAAAAATACATGTAGTTGGCCCCTCCTCAATAAATCCTAGATCTGCCACTGATTTTGTTCATATGTATCTCTCTGTCCATGATATCCTATGAATTCCGACATTAAACTGATGTTTTAAATAATAATAGACCTATAGGTCCTATATATGTAATATTGTATTGTACAGTACATACGGTATCTATTTGTGATGTTAATATTTACCGGATTTTTTATCAAACCGGTTTTCGATTGTATGAAACCGGTATTCGATTCGAATAATGGTTTTCTTTACCAGCAGAGAAATATATATACATGTATATACTAGTACAAGTACATAACTAAGTGAAAGCTATAAATCCGGCAGGATAAGCAGACGATGTCAGACGTAGGCCTATTCAAATATTAGTCTTGTAACTTGTGGTACAGTAGGGTACTGTACAAAGTTTGACAATCCTGGTAACGGCGGTCCCAAATAATTCCAATTCACGTCCGATTTTCTTTAAATTTACACCAAAAGCGTAGAATGACCATACAATTAAGTGTACCAAATTTCAGAATTCTATCACTTGTATTTTTGTTATATTTATATTTAACTTACGTTTAATAAGGGGCGTTTTGCGAGGAATATAGTTCTTTAGGCTAATTTTTAGGCTAATTTAGGGTTAGTGTAGGGTTTGGGGTGGTGTTAGGGCTAGTCTAAGCCTAACCCAAATCCATACCCTAACCATAAAATAATATTTTTCACCAAAGACCCTAACCCTAGCACTAACCCTAAAATTGTAATGATAATTTGAGACCGCCGTTACTAGGATTACCCAAAGTTCTGTTTTAAATTATCACAGCTCGAGGTTGTTAACTAAATAACAATGGCTTATCTATTTGCCGTTTACCAGCGATTTGTTGTCTTTGCACATCTCACACTCTACTTTGCCCTAACACCAATACTGGTAATTCAGTTTCGAAAACATGAACCGATATTCGGTTTCAAAATCGAATAGGCTTACCGGTTTACCTAATTTCTTTTAACATCCCTAGTTTCTATATAAATTGTTATTTTCAGGATCTTAATTTGGACTTAATCCAATTCCCATGTGCTGTTGTCGTACACGAAGTGCGTGTCATCCCGTTGGGAACGAGAGTGCTTGCGGACTTTCCGGGAGGAGTCAGATTGGGGTAAGATTGGTGTCTAATTAAGAAATTTAGGAGGTCATGTACAATAACTCATCCACACAATCGTACTTTATTTCGTCTCTGATGTTGTCGTCAGATGATGGATCTTTTTTTAAATTTTTGTATATTATTACATGTGACAGATGCACAAAATTGCACATGTATGCTAGTTTTCTTTATTAGTGCAGTTTTTTGTGTTTTTATTTTATTTTTCTACTCCATGAGTATCTTTGCCTTTCTATCAGTGCAATGCACTGTCAGGCGCCAATGCAACATGCTCAGGTACACGATTCTTTGCGGCACTTTACTGTTCTGTTTGTTCTCTGTTTGTTCCAAATGTTGCCTTCTAGTGAATAAAGGTTGATATATATTAAGCTAACCCCAACTACTTCTACACCCACTTCTATTCCTAATACTGATCATCTGCAGTGATGAGATGATAGGATTTTATGACTTGTGAATTGACTTAGTCACTTGGGGGGGCAGTGACTTGTGACATGTATGACTTTGAGTTGAGGATTCAGGAGTCGTAACCAACACTGATCGTCTGTAAACTTACTGTGTATTGTGTAACTTATGTTACCATGGAATATATTGGTTGAACTGCAAACGTTAAATCTAGTTATTCACAGTATAAAGACAATAGAAGTGTACTACCAACTGAGAATAATTCTTTAAATAATGAACACCATTTAATGGATATTTTATCACGTTTCGGTTTGGTTCACAGTGTTCAATGTTGTCGTAGATGACAGTAACACTTCAATTGTTGAATGAGATGCCAGCTGCGATAAATAAAATGAACGGATTTTAGAACTGTAGCCTATGTGTTCCCATAGGATACGAGAGAGAAAGGAATTGTTAAAATTAATACTTACAGTGTAATTTAGCGTATGTTAATTTATACCAAATATAACAAAGGAAAATCACCTGATTTCTTAAGCACTGTAGACCTATGAAATGCAACCGAAAATAGCTTGTAACAGTTTATGAGAGAGGGCGAAAATATGTTTCTAAAGAAAAGAGAAAAAATACCGAACTTCAGTGCCGGGCGATTCTTGGGTATTGGGTATCGAACCGTTAAACAGTTGAACCCGAGTCGGGCAGTCAAACAAGTTGCTTTCATAGGCTAATATAGTGGCTGACAGGATGACTGATTGATTGAATGACTGACTGCATAGTCAGTTGCGAACTAGGCATTGGTTGAGTTGACATGGAATCACCCCCATGCTACATAATGGCACATGGAACCAATTAAAGATTTTCAAAGAAATTTCATAATTCTAACAAACATTTTGAGTCAGAAAATTAAAGACAATAATGACTGATCTCTTAAATATTTGCTCATTAAAGCCAGTTATTAATATTACATCAATAAGTCAATGTTGACAATTTTTATATTATTCATTTTTATAAAGCTATTATAAAATATTCAAATTTTGGCAGCCCTCGACCCCAATAAAAAAATTATGCGGCCCACGGTTCAAAAAGTTTGCCAGGCCTTCTGTAGATAGTAAAAATGTAAATTTGTTTAAAAACAGAATTGATTGTCATCTCAAGTATAACTCAAGGAGTTCGTATATAAGCCTAGGCTTTCTTCCCCATGTTGTTGGGTCACTCGTTCATGAGAACGGTCCATCATGCTATTTAAATCATATATTTAGCTTGCTTAATTTTTTTAAACTAGAGTGATAGTTAACCAATCACTACTATTTGAGATTTAAAATATTGTTTGTGGCACATTGTTGTACATATATAATACATGTAGCAAACAATGTAGTCTGTCTAATATTTGTGTCTATTTAAGTAGGACTACGGTAGGCCTATCTGGTGTTTAATCTATTTAATTTTTATTTTGTTTATTAGCGCAACGAATCCAACGTCGTTTAAATTGGAGTTGTTCGTCAACAACCTGGGTCGTCCTAATGCCTCAACGTTTGAGAAACTTGGAACGTGAGTATACATATTCTAGTAAATATTATACAATACATATTAATTTACATAAAGGTTATTTTATTGCGTCTCTTTGTACAAAACTTCTCAGAGGTATTTTTTAACAGTGAAGGAAAAATTAGTCTATATAGTCCACAAATACTGGCAAGATTTCTGCTTACATGACAGGAATTTGATCGACCAATTGGTTCAATTATACAAAAATCATGGAACAGACTACCTCACCCTTCACTGTAATATCTTCATAATATATGTCACCTCTTATGAAACATGTACAGTTATTGGTTGGTCAATTTTCGTGTTTCCCAGAGTCGATCACTGGTCAGTAGTAATTCTTATAATATTTATATAAATTCTATAGATCCTTGTTGGATCCGTTACGCTTGAGGATAGACCAACCAAAGGCTACATGTGGTTTTGCAGCAGTGGACTAACGCAGTCACTGAGGACAGTGAAGAAGGCAATGTAAAAACATCAGAAGTCATCATTTTCCTTGAAATAATCATCATGTGAGGTAAAGGTAATACGTTTGTGTAGGGGCGACTTGATGGGTTGATCAATGGTGTACTTATTAATGAGTGAGAGTGTAGACCGTGTACTCGCATGAATTTGTACCTGGACCTGGCAGAGCACTAGATAGATAAAGTGGGAAGGTACTTCATTTAATTAATAAATGATGAGAATTATTAGATTGGTTTGTTCATGGACCCTTGCCATTGATTGTGCTTGCAGCATGGATTACAATGGAAACATCGACATCCAGCTAAAGATTGATGCAAAGGTAAGTAATATTCCATGATAGTTAAACTTTAATTTATAAAGTATTGAAATAAATGCAACTCAAGTTTAGGTTAATGAAGTGGTAGGCTGCCTTAAAATGTTAAATTCCGAGTCCGATGCTTAACCGATGTTCTACTGGCTCTGCCATTATAAGGCTATTTGATTATACTAACTATATAGCCTAGATACAGGGTGAGTAAAAAAAACAACCCTTTAGCGAAATCTCAATAACTTCGTCAAAACTCGGGATTTTAAATAAATATTTTATAGACTTCTAGAGGAGGTTTCTTGATATCTACCCTCCAAATTTGGTCGAATAATATACTTGTATAAACAAAAAAGTTTTAGAGTTTCTCCGAAAAATATCAAAAAAAATTAATTAACAAAGCTTATTCCAATAGCGGTTGCACAAGAATGGATAGAGCAGCATTGTTTGTTGTTCGGCAGGAAGGATGAGTGGCCACCAAATTCACGTGACATCAAACCTCTCGATTACCACGTCTGGGGAAATATTTTTGAGCGGTGCAAAGTGTTCATTTCTGAAAGGCTAGGTGCACTCCATCCGGAATGGAGAGCAAAAATAAAAAAAACTGCATCACCTGGCGAAATAATATGTCAAACATGTGCAGTAGTCACGTGTAAAGCAATTTACGAAAAAAATCATTTTAAACCACCAACAAGACTGAAATCAAGACTGTGCTGGAGACTAGTCGGGAAGACATGCCACAAGAGGCCATCGACCTGGCTGTACTAGTATTCCGGAAAAAGTTACAAGCATGCATTCGAACAGATGGCCGTCACTTTGAACACCTACTCAAATAGAATCAGCACGAACTACAAACGACCCTCCTAAAAGCTACAATTAATAATAAAAAGAATGAATGCCTGTTGAATAAGCTAATTTTTTCATTTGGTTTTTCGATCTTTTTGTAAAAACTCTATAGCTTTTTTGTTTATAAATATTTGTAAACCAAATTTAGAGGGTAGATGTCAAAAAACGTCTCTAGAAGTATGTTAATTATTTTTTATAAATCTTGAGCTTTGACGAAGTTATTGAGATTCCGCTAGGGGTTGTATTTTCTTTTACTCATCCTGTGCAATGTACATTGTTTTCATATATATTTATTTGTTCGATTGATTGATTGATAGCTTCCTAGGGATGGACTCCTAATCAATAATTTGTTGGATCAATCGACTGATTGATTGATGTATTGTAGATTGCCACAGATGGTCTGATAATAAAGGGCTGGTACCAGACGATAACGTTAGCGGTATATGGCTCACTAACATCAGTTGTTCAGTCGCGAGCGTCACCGCCCCCTCCGCCTCCTCCCAACGTCAAATCTAAGCTTCACAGTAAGTTTACAGCACCAATACTCCATGCTGTTTCTATAATTGTTATTTTTATTATCCGTATGTTTCCACACATGACATACTCACATGCTAGTTTCCTTTCTTAGTTGCTGTTTTTGTATTTTCTTAGTTTTTGCCACTACATGATTAAATCTTACCTTTGCCTTTAGATAGCGCTCTATACAGCCAGTGCAGTTACATGACAAACCTTCCAGACACCCCAGGTGGGGTTTTCTTTCTAGATGACTTACCTGGGCTTCGTACCCAGATTACCTGCTTCTGAGCCGAAAAGTCTGCAGATGTTGCTAACCCCCCACCATTTATATAGTAAATTAATATTACATGTAGGAAATTAGCTATATTTGCTATTAGCATTTATCTGGCAGTTGAAATAATTGTTTAAAGTTAGCCATGCATTCACATGAACTCACTGCATGATCGCATGTCTAAATTTAAATTTTGAATTGCAGCAGCATGACGACAATATCATTCTAATTTGTTGTCTTCTTCTGATCTAAATAAACTTGCAAAGGCAGACTATATCACTAAAGGGTATTTAAGTATATAGTAGAAAGGTTTGGGATTTAATGTCACAACTGGAGGTTTAAATAATGAACCTTACCTTAATGTTAAAAATCTGCTTTTCAGGTATAACGTGAGAGAATTATAATAATTTCTTTGGGAAGAGTCTGTGTGTCTATTTGCGTGCATTTGAAGATAAACCTTCATTATAGTAATATGATGAACATTGAACACAGGTCTATATGTTAGAGATAGCGAGGAAGTCCGTGAATAAGTGGCTTGAAATTATCTATTACTGTGAATCCTTCTGTAATCATTATACAATTCATTTTTAAAATAATCATACAATTATATTATCATAAATTTATTATTGTTATCGTGCATTAATTGTATGATTGATTGTATTGTAACATCGATTGTATTACAGCTATCGTGCCAATTGGTGCAGACAAGGGAGATATTGTGGGCCAGGTGCAGTCGATCGCTGCAGCCCAGCGTGCTGCCCTTGAGCGTACATCAGAATGGGCGGTGCAAGCCGCTGCTGCCCTCGCCCATCAACAACATGACCACGCCTCTCCATCATCAGGAGTAATGGCAAGTCCGCGCGCGGAGAGCCCACAGCTAATCAACCCGCGGGAAATCCCACTGGATCATCTGGGGAGTCTGTTGGATCAGCCGAGAGATCCGCGGGACCGAGGAGGGGAGGAGGAGGTCAGGAGGGAGGGGGGTAGACAGAGTACGGGTGAGGGTGGAAGAGATGAGGGAGGGGCGGAGTTAGGTAGGAGGGAGGAGCTTAGATCTAGGAATGTCAGAAAAATTAGATCAAGGTCGAGGTCCTTATCTCCGTCGCAGCAAAAGTCGCCGACTCGGAAGAGCAGAAGCAAGTCTCCGGAGTCTTCCATAAAAGATGAACAGTTTCTCGGTAATTATTTGCATTTCGGATATTATTCCTTGGCATCATCCTTGGAGGAGGAAATTTAATGTTAAACCTTTACTATTAACTCGTTGTTTGTATAGAAATTGCGTATCCATTATTAATCTATATACTATTGATTCATCCAGCGTTCTTTACAGAACACTGGATGGATAAATAGTAAATGGAGTAATAATGGATACTCAATTATAATAACACAGGCACAAGTTAAATTCTCAATTCTTAATATCAATGGCAGATTAAACTATTAGCTGTTTATGAGCAGAGCCTAAGATACCTTTTAAAATTCTTAATTAATGTTAAAGTCCTATTACATTCTTCTACAGGTACATAATTCTTTCAATATTTGTAAGTTGGTATATAATTATTTTATTTTTCTTCTTTATAGTTTTCCACAGTTCTCGTTCTCTTGTAGGTCTGATCATTTCTGTTTATTCTACTTTCATCCAATCACTGAGATTCTTTGTTTATATGTATATATTCCTTTGTTGTTGTTTTTCTTCATTATTTAATCTTTGTCTTCCTTTGCAAAGCTTATATATTATTCTACAGTTACTGATAATGTTTTAATATTATTTTAGGTATTGTTCCGACAGATGAGAGGAAGGAGGGATCGGAGAGGAATGAGGGTAACTCACGCGGGGGAGGTGAGACCATAGAGCAGCTCCTCTGTGGTCTGTCTGACACAGAGGCTCAGGTAAGATATTGTCATTGTTGATCGCCCAGGATTCTAGCCGTGGTGCTGACACCCGCTATCCTCTAACTAGGTAGGTTGCATTAATAGTTAGGCAGTTATTTCGTTTCACAGGATTTGCTCCAGAAATTTTAGCCTGTAATATTGCGCCTGAATTCAACAGTCCTTATAAGAGTGACATAAGCTTCCATTCACCAGCGGAGAACCTGCCACAGAAAGCCCTCCCAGTTAAGAGAGATAGGCTCCAACTGTTGCAGGAGCAGAAAAAATATGATACTATTACACATTGTAACCAGGCTCCACTGGATTAGCACCCCAACCTCGTGCAGGCTGTATATTTACGAGCAGGTAAGATATTCAACAGGCTCATCTGAATTTTTCTCATTTTTATTTCAAACTTCTTACTTTTTATCAGATTAACTGCAACACTTATTTTATCGTGCTACTCGGATGTGAAATCGGTTAATAATTAACTAAGATTTCATGTCCGTTTCTCTGCAGATAAATTCTGATCCCCAAGTACAAAAATGAGTGTGCACTGATTGTTTATAACTTATTGATTGATTGATTGGCTGAGTGATTTGCACACGGGTCTAATATTTAGGAAATTATCTTCCAGTGATATTAAACTAATATTCTATTCTCATTGTCCTTTTTATAACATTAACAGGGCACTTGTTAGCGCCTTCTGGCCTTTGTGTCCTTTTTCACATTTAACTGAATTATTGAATTTGTCTTATTTGTACGGTAAAGGATTTAAATTAATAATTATAATAATAATAGCGTATGCAATTGATCTCGCCAGATGGCGAGATAGCCGGGATTCGTTTCCAAATTCGGCTAGCTAGCTCAGTCGTTAGAGCGTGCCTTGATAAATGTATACCGACTGCTTGCTATTACAGCACTGGGGGTGCTAATCCAGCAAAGCCTGGATTACAATTTGTATCACATTTTTCCTGCCCTTCCCAGCAAGAACCCTGCTTTCAGCAGGGGTCTGAGCACTTCCAAATGGGGCCCATCCCCCGTTAAAGTCGGCCTGGGCCGCATTATAAAATGTGGTCCTGTGAGCTTCAGCTTTCAATGAGTGGATGGAGGGAGTCGGCGCCACGGCCGGCACCTTGGGTGAGCAACAACAACAAAAACATTTACATACATAGTTAAGTTAAGAAGTCGGTGTCACATATCTGCATATCAAGTTCTTTTAGCCTATAGTATACTGTTTGCATGTTACATTTCTACACGTGAGAATTGCTGGCGACGAAAATAATGCAGAATATAGGCTAGCATAGGTGTTGTGAACATTATGGTTTTTGCTGAGGGGCTCGACTGTTGCTCGAGGAAATTTGTATCTCTCATTTTCATTACTTTTTATCAGTTAGGGTTATGGTTAGGGGTGGGGAATGGTTGTAACTAGTTTTAATTGTAAGAAATTGCATATTCTTTCAGTTTTTTGTAATTTCATGTGTTATTTTCTGCGCCAACAATTCTCACGTGTAGAAAGCATGCCTACTGTTTATGCGCATATGCAATTATGCATGCCGAGAGTCTATTTATAGGTTTGGTCTACATAAGCCTACTGCATAATTTATCTCAATTCCCTGGATTTTAATTACACTAATCTCCTGCTGTATGGGAAATATTACTCTTAGCAAACATTAATCGGCACAAATACGGGACAAGTTTTTATTGGATTAGCCTGCGATCAAGTTTTCAATGGCAAGAGCTATAGACTAACAAAATTGAGAAAAATAATTGTCTCGGGATTTTAAGATTTAAGGCTTTAAGATAATATATCAATCTTTATTCGCCACTTGAGCATAGAAAAACAACAAGAAATATAAATTAATAAAAAACAAATCGAAG
>JAQFZF010002324.1:0-12599 GCA_034695365.1 Enchytraeus norvegicus
ATTCTCCTTTGCAAACACTAAATGTAAGTTTAATTCTTGTTTTAATGAACTTTACTCAAAAATGGGACTCACTTTGGATCTATCTGTAGTAGTGCATCTACTACATACAATAGCTATGCCGATACTAATGTATTCATTAGAATCTCTACATTTAAATAAGAGTGAAATAAATGGCTTAGAGTTCACTTTGAGCAGAGCATTATACAAAATCTCTAAGGTCTCTGGCACCGAAATTATTAAATTTTGCATGAAGGCTTATGGTATTGATGGCATAAATGAATGTATCGTCAAGAGAAGTTCTGCATTTCTCCATAGGCTTGGTAATATTGACAATGTAAATATAAACAACTTACTCTTAGGCTTAAACTTGAGTTCAAGATAGGCCTAGGCCTATCCGAATATTCTGGTTGTGTTTATTAAATTTACATTTTTATGCACGTTTACTTTTGCACGGAACTTTTAATAGGGTATATATGGACATTGCAATACCTTGCACTATGTTGTGTATTTGCACTTCCCTCACTGATTTGTTTGTTCTCTGTTTGTTCTATTGCCTTCTGGTGAATAAAGATTGATATAATTATTCTAAATGAGAACATCAATTTTCTATAACTTTTATAGAAATTTTAAAAAGTAGACATTTTGTTGCACGAAATTAAATCTTGTTGTGAAAATTGTATGAAAATTAAATTATTGGATATAAAATTATAAATTAATAATTATTAGATTGTTAATAATTATTCTTTTTGGAAAGTAAAACTAAAATGACGTACTAAAAACTAATTAAAACAAAGAACTAAAATGTAAGCTGCGGTACCTTCGTGAAAATCTTTTCTAGGTATAGCGTCATGACACGGTGACAGGCCATATATCTTTTATATGGCCTCTTTATGGAATCTAGGCTGACGACAAGGCGCTCCAGTTAGACGAGGGTTTTATATAGCTGGTATGACTGTTGTGCGGCATTACTGAGGTGCTTGGATTAAGGTTCGTAAACGCCGTGTCATAACTCATAACTGGATGACTATCGTCTCTCTTAATTTAAAGAGACATCTAGTTATGGATTCGACACAAAGAGAAATGTTTTAAGCTCTAATCTGTGTTTCATAATTTATGTTTAAGGATCTTATAATTTGTGTATATATCCGAAAAAATACTCGAATCAATTGTTACATTGTATTATATGGACAGTTTGTAAAAAAATCAAATGTGGAAAAATTTAGAATTACTTCATTTTTCTGAATACTGATGGGACTGGTTGTTTACGCTGTCAAGCCGCAACCGATGTTGAAGGACCACTATTAGTACCGAATTTGAGCGCCCAATTGAACATAATCCATGACCCAGACCATTCTGCTAATTACTGCATCTATGTCAGTCGTCTCTTAAGAACACGTGCAGTTTTTATTGGTCTATATTTCTCGGGTTCTCCGGACTCAACACGGTGAATTATAACATCATTGAGGCGTTCCCGCCTTGCCCCAGGCTCACAGAGTCACTGACATTATAACCCTGCTTCATCTCAGCAAACAACAAAAGTTCCATAAACAAGAGTCCCAAATCATAATATTCGAGTATTCACACTCGGACTCGATGGTGTGTAATAGACAGCAGGGCGCTTTGTGGAGTAAAGCTGTAGTAAACTTAACCCAAATCTTTGTGACGGTAATGCTCGACTGTTTTGAGCAGTCTTGAAGAAGCCTTGTGCTTCTGAACCTTGGTTATTTAAAACACACTCAAACGTATTTATATTATTTGAGTTTTGATAGTTTGCTCTTTCTCTATTTTATAAATCAGTATTACAAAATCGGCCAATCCTGTCATATTGCTCGGCTTCAAAATTGGAAAAAGATACCCTAATATCTAAACATAACTAACATCTATATTTCACTTCTTCTACACTTTTCTGATCTTGCTCTTTCTTTTTACATGAGCGATACACAGGGGAAGCAAGTGAGTTGGTTACTCAAACATGGATTTGGAAATCCGGTTGATAAATAATCCCTTCTATTCTTCAAATTAGTGTAGGCCTACTATATTGTTGTTTAATGTAAAATTGCATAATTATGTAAACGGCTTCTAGTCTTTTTTATTATAACGTGAATTTGTATACCTATGGAGGCAATATTACTGAAATGATTATATTATAATTAAACCTCAGTTTCTAAACGAATTTTATGCTTTCGTAAAGTTTCGTTCTCCGGAGTTTGATGTAATATGTAGCAGAGCGTATTCATCGGTGTACTGTAATTGAGAATATTGACCAACCGAAAATCGCACGTGGTAGTAAAAGGCGATTAACTCAGATGCTGCAGCGAAGGGCAGAGTGGTCTGTGCCATGACTTTTAGAATTTTTGATAAAATTCAAGGCTAGCGAGTCTCGCCGTACCGATTGTAACTTATGGGGGGCTATTAAAGGATACTCTACCTCTGGATACTCTAGGATTCTCCGATTTAAATACAAATTGTGCCGAAAATAGATTTATTAATTATAGATTTAATAATAGATTTAGATTAATGCAGTAAAACCTCCTATTTCGCCTCCTTATAATCTCGCTCAGCTTAGCATGGGGCTAACCATATCTCAACTGATGCTACTTGCTTCTAACTTAACGAACTAGGCTTGATGACTAAAACTTTATTACTCATATTATATTAAATGATTCGAACAAACTCTAGCTCTCCTTTTAGGCTGACAATTTAATATCACATTGCAACCACGCCATTTCTTTCTGAATTTAAAATGAAAATTAATTGAGAAAATCTCTCAATTCTTTGCTCTATATTATGCATTTTTCTCTATCTTCTTACTTGTTTGAATTTAAAAATGAATTAATATGCTCTATTAACAATAACAATTAACAATTAATAATAATTATTAACAATTCATTACTATACTATCAACCAAGCCATTAGCTTAATTATTTTATTTACAAAAAACGGCAAGAAAGATTTGTTGTTGGTCAGTTCACGTATTATCCATGGCGCCACTGTCATGGTACTAATTTGCCTGACTAATGCTCGGATAATTCTGTTTCTTAGAAACCCAGAGATTTCTGAAATCAGGTTTTGTCGTTTGCGTTCGAAAATCCATCCTGGTCTATCTTTTCTTATACTCCACACCATTGTTTAACTATAGAAGTCTCTCTCTCTCTCTCCCCCTCTCTCTATACTGCCTAACGGCCGGTCCGTTGAGTATGAAAACGGAACTCCCAAATAGTACAGTTTGTATGGCACATTTTCTTGGAGATAATTTTTTTTTGCGATGGGTCTCCTTATCCTTCTTCAGTGAGATTTCTCCATAGTGTAGGAGTATATTGGTAAATCAAAGATGTATAACTTCAATTTTCCATGTAATATTCAATCATATTAAATGCAATTAATATGCAGTTAGTTTATCTTGGGTTGGTTCAGATTTAAAGTGAACAATATTACTTATGTGTTCATTATCATATAATGCCAGAACTTAAACTGTAAACCGAGCAGCTCTCATTTATGACCTATATTGTATGCTATATTATATTAGCTTGTTTTCTGTAATTCGATGTGACGGAAGTCTTTTTCACATAAAATACAATAATGATCCACATACCATAATCAGATACAGCAACGATACCAATCTGTGCATGTATATGACACGTCACTTCTAATGACAATATAGAGTTGATCAAAAATAACTCGGTTAATATAGCAGAAGAAAACTAGGCCACTAATAATAATTTATGATAAAATACTAATAATAAGGAATGGTCTACTAATAATAAATTATAATAATTATATAAAAGGAGTTAGCGTCTGATTCATCATGTGACGAAGATTTTAGGGACTTGGCAAACGTCGGTTAAAACGTAATCGGTTAATCCTCGTGCTTACGGAAAGGTCTGCTACCAACTAGGCTATTTAATGGGGGCTTACATAACGATGTAATGTTAAATTTTTCGTCTTTTTCAGTTTCGAATGATATTCCAGTGACGGGCATAGGTTACCAAAAAGCTTCTGATTGATTGATTGGTTGACTGATTTTTATTTTACCCCGGGTGGAAACAGTTCTGTGGGTTTTATAAAAACGATTCATTAAGAATGGAATGAATCGTGGCCCAACTACTGGAGAGCTACTAGATTGAAAGAGCCGCGAAAGTAAATCGCATTAAAGCTCTGCAGAGCGATTGAGAGCCTTTACCAAAAAAATTGAATGATTGATTGATTGATTGATTGATTGATTGATAATCTCATGATAACTTGCATAACTCGCTTTCTCTTCCGTTCGTGCATTTACAAGTGTGTTCTTTTGGTATTGAACTGCTTCCAGTTGCATGGTCTGCTTGAGACGTCCCTGACATCGCCTTCGCGGTGAGGAACCGGACGCTAAATCCTCATTGTATTGTATTGTAACAAACTTTTCATATGATTGACTTTAGGTTTTGTTAGAACTTCTGTTCTACAAATAGTTCATAAATCGCCGAATACCATCACATTTTACGTCGCAATATTCGTAACGCTAAGGTTGTGAAATCAGTGATATCGATTTTATGAAACTTTAGATATGCTAGAGGGAGTGCGTGTTTCTGGTATTAACTTGATATCCTACTGGCAGCTACTGCTGTATTCGGGATAGGCATACAATCCCATAGGAATCCCATTGGACTCAGTCGCTATATCCGGGAGGACCGGATACTGACGTAGTTGAGTTCTGGGTCCATAGGCGGAGACGTGGTCTAAGTTTTGGTGGGCTGGGTCCAATAACACTCCGGGATCCACTTATCCCATCGGACTGTTGTTGGAGACGTCCCTGATGTCGTCGTCAGATGATGAAACGGATGTTAAAATCGCATTGATTGATGTATATTCATAATTCACCCTGTCGGCTGTCACAGTGTACTTTTATACTGTGACAATGTATAGTCCCGGTTGGGTAGTGTAGTTGGTAACACGCTTGCTCGATAAACAAGATGTCCCAGCAGGGCTCGTCTCTGTCCGCCTCCTTCGATATTGAAGCAGTCGCTAAACTTAGCATTGACTTTATATACTGTTATATACAATGCATACTATTATACATGCATACTGTATGACAGTATATAAAAGTCCCCCTATTGAGACATTTTTATTTATTTATGTAATAAAATATTTCAAACTGTAAGACATGAAACACGCTTTCTCTTACTTCTAACTTTTGGAGTGGGGGGGGGGGGCGTACCCCCGGATACCCGAATTTCTCCGTTCGTGTTTCGGTGAATATTTGTCGCCATAATTCAATAATGTCCCAGCACGGACCTCAGACAGATCCATAATAATTCTGTCGCTCACGTACTTTAGTTCTTACACATGTATTGAAATGTCTGTATCAACATTTGAACAGTTACTGCTCTAACAAATTTTCTTCCCTTGAATAACGCATTTGCACTGATTTGGATCTTCGGCTTGTGCATCTGCAGGAATGTTCTGGTGGCTGGATGCTTTCTGTAGTTGCACATTCGGCGTGCGTTTAAGTGTTGATACACACGGGTTTTTATCCTTAACTCTAAAAAGTTCAATATTCTTTATGCATCCAACTGAATAACGCAGCTAAATAGAAAGCCCAAATGGTTCTTTTATTTAGTTTTTATTTGTTGTCATTTCTCTGATACACTTGTCAATTTTTAGTAAGAATTTGAGAGTTATATAGTTTCCATTGACACTTCCTTTATGTTTTCTCTTTTTCGTTTACTATGAAAAGTGAAACGATGTGACAGAGTTCAAATACCTGTGCGGCTGTGCCTCCCGAATTTCATGTTTCCAAATATTTTCAGAGGCTATTATATTCAATATGTCCCAGTTCATAATGAAGACGTTTGCAGTCATTTTTCCGCTCCCCTCTCCCTCTCAGATTGATAGATTGAAACCGCGCTTTGAGTATCTATCTATCCAGTGCTCTGTCAAACGACAGGTCCAAGGCACAAATTCATATACAACTTGCATTTTCGCTCATTAAGGAGCCGACCATTGATCAACTCAACAAATCGGTCTCTTCACAAAGACTTTTGCTTTATAACACTTAAAATAATGGATTTTTTAAAGGAAAAGTGTGTCTTCTGAGGTGATTTGCATTGCCTTCCTCAGTGACTGCGTTAGTCGGCTTCAACGAAACACCTGCAGCTCTCGGCTGGTCCATTCTCGAGCGTCTCGGAGCCAACACGGGTATGCTCCGAGTGTAAGCCCTGCAATTGGGTTTAATGATTGAAAATATGTATATGATTGCAATATTACGGTTTTGAAATAATATAACTAACTAACTAAAAATTGGCTGCATTCAAATGCTGTAGGCTAATTAATTGTTAATATATGAATAGTTGAATACTACCTAAAGTAAATTGATTTCGTTCATGCAGAATTAAACACTGTTAAGAGTTATTTAAATCATTTTTCAAGTTAAGTCTACTTCTATAAACTGAAGCCGTCAAGAGGAATAATCTAAGACGGGTAAATTGGATGACTTCATAAATGTCGCTCTTAAATGAGTTCAACTTTTATACAGACGTCTCTCTTTATTGTGGTAATTAATTAGAATTATGTAACCAGTGTGAGCTGCTCTTATTTTATGAGAACATTATTTTGAATGAGAAGATTTTGATGCATTGTGTCTGCAATCCATACAAGTTACAAATTAACAAGTAAATAACTTCAAAAATAGATTTATATTAGCTGCTCAAACATGTTGAATAGTTGCTGGAGTTGAAGTCGCTGTTTCATAAACTAGATGATCAGCGATTTAGGTGAATAATAAGAAAAATATTTATTAAGCGCCGCTCTATGCGATATGCCACAGTAGCGTTAGTACAGTTAAATATAAGCTGTATCGAATAGTGCAGTCTTTAGTCTTTTTTGAAACATGGTAATAAGAGTTGTGAGTCTCGCATATTTACAGTTTGCTAGTGAAAACAATTGGGCCCCATTCATTGAATGCTTTGGAGCCTATATTTGTCTTGACTCTTGACCCTTGGTATTTTAAGTACACTTCCGTCATACGCCGTTGGTTCTGACGACCTGTGAGAGAAGACTCTGATATCGCCGTCAATTGACGAAATCCAATATTGTATTGCATTGTATTGTAAAAGAAGTGACTCCAAACATGCATGTCATTATATTGTATGGCTATATCGTAAAGAACTCAAACGATCCCTTATGAACCATAGTCACTTTGTCGGTTAAATCGCTCGTGAATTCTGTCGTTTGGTCTAAGTTTGATGGATGGAGGAGGCTTGAAGTGATCCCATTGGGACAGGGTAACATGTGAACGCTTGATATTTAATGGCGTTACACTGCAGAAATATGTATCAATGATACAGAATGTCGAATAAAAAGAAATGTCTATCTCCTTCTTCATTTAAGAGTCCTGCCCGTACCAGGCGTTGACGCTCATGGTTGTCGTTCAGTGGCGGTTCTGATCATTTTCAAATCAAAATCAAATAACGGTTTAACGTCCAATTCATCATCTGACGACGATATCAGGGTCGTAATCAACCTGTCTAAAATACACGTGCCGGGTATAGAAAATTTTAATTAAAAATCAGTATAGCTGAAACTAGTTATGAGTTATAACCGATATGAAAATTGACCTAAATAATTAATGGTAGGTTTGAGTGTGTTTAACGTCAAGGCTTCTCTTCAAGACGGCTCAACACATTCGAGCATTACCGCCACAAAGATTGGGGTTAAGCTTATTACAGCTTTACTCCACAGAGTGCCCCGCAGTCCATTACAGACCACTGAGTAGGAGTTGAAATGAATGAGGAGTGGAATTAAACTAATGGCTAACTAGATCTGATATTTTGCACACGCTATTTTCGACTCGATCACTATACACCCATTGCACATATTAAGCTTTCTTGTGTAGCAACTTTTGTAGTGGTTTGTACGCAGTTGAAAATAGACTACCAGTAACATGATTTTATTTCCCAGAGATTGCTACATAACGCCATATATGTGACACACTTAGATCGCTAGGAGTCCCATTGGGACTGGGTAGCATGTGAACGGCGTAACGCGGAAGAAATATGTATAAAGATATGAAAAGAAAATGCCGGTTGTAAATAACATGTGGAACGACAGTAGTTATGAATTATATTCTATCTGACAAAGCTGACCTTAAATGATTATTGAAAGACTATTCTGAGGGTGTCTGCGCATGCTATGTCTAAAGCTGAAAAAGCGAAGTTTAACGTCTGCTTCCGTATCGGATTATACTGTGAGATACGAATCCGTCTGGGACTCGAATCCGTGATATTCTGCTCAGCAAGCGTGTTACCGATTGCGCTATCCAACCTTGACATAGCAATTTGCACATGTGCAGTTGTGCACACTTCTATCATCTATGACATCTATCATCTATATAACATTTTTCGGGCTTGTATAATAATTATTGTGTACCTGTGCAGTTGTGCACACTTCAATGTAGCTCTTCACCCGATCTTATAATTATAGTCTTTATTCAGTAAGCTTAAAACAAATTTATTCCTCCAGTATTCATCCATTCTTCCAGCAGCTGCTTTAGTCGTCTTTTACGAACGGAGCATTTTTCTGTTGGTCTATATTCTTATGCTTCCCGGTATATTTCAACCTCTAAACTTTCATTTAGTACCTGCGCATTAATCTATTGTGTACTATGGGACTTTGATGAAGGACATAGTATTATGTTAGACCCATCTGCCAACTTTCAACATTTCATTATGAAAAACCCTATAAAGGTCAGCACACTGTTTCCTACGTCAAATTTGGTTTGTTAGAATCAAGGATGTCATATTTACCGGGTGCATCATCTCCATTAACGACAATTATTCGGCTGTTAAGACAATTTAAAAAAATATTTGTTCATGATCTTTAATTTTTGCAACAGCAACGGGAACTGTGTTTCAATGTTCTCGTATAGTAGAAACTAAGGCATTCTTTTCGCTGATCCAATTGAATACTACTTCTACAGTCTACTTGGTTGTCTCTTTAAATCTCTGCCTAGCCATCTCGGTCTGCCTAATCATGCGTGTCTATGTCGCTCTTTATATGCGTGTATATTATCGTATGTTAGCGTAAAGTTGTTGTTATAGGTGATTTCGCTGTTATTGTGAAATTTATTATTTATTTTCGTTTTTTTTGGTTTGCCTAATCCATGCCGAATCATTAGATTGTGCAATTGTCAATCTAATCTATGCACCTTATCTGGAATCAAGAATTATTGCCCTTTGTGGTTCAGCGGTTAATTGGAAGCAATTTGTACTTAGTAGGTGAGACTTCGGAACAATGCGAAGGTTACCACACGTCTGGCTTACATGATCCAATAATCCAATAATCAAATTGGATATTATAGAGTGGGGCTGGCGATCTCATCGTCAGATTAATGACTATGCCACCTGGGTGCTGCAATCGCTAAGGGTTGGCATCACCGCCGCACCTACGTTCGGTTACGAATAATTATGGAGCACCATTTATTACATTTATTCTTGAACTAGTATTTAGCCCGTGAAAGATTTCACGGAATCTAGTAATTAGCAGTTCTTTTGACTATTAAACCTATTCTCTTTCGTCAGGGAGCGCCATCAAATAAAATTCTGATAGAAAATATTTAATTGTGAGAGGGCGCCAGATATCCATTATTGTTAGTCTATCACCACTCCAAGGTTATAACATTTCTGGAATCAGCATTTCACTGTTCCTCAGTGTATCCGCGGAACTCATCACGTGACTGATTACTATTTCCGGTCACATGGGCTTTGTTTCCTTGGGGACCCACAGCTCGTACTGTGCGGTGTTTTGGACGTCCGCTCCAATTTGAGTCAGCCGCTTCCAACTCCCAGGGGCCTCACTGGTAATTGATTATTAATGTTTACATGAAACGAGACAATCGGATATTGATACCGACCCCCGTGCCCCCTCCCCCCCCCATTTCTCCCCTCCCCGGGAGTCCTGGTCTATGAGTCCACTGGGATTCTATTCTCCACTCCGTCCCGGCTGTGTGGATATGTGTATATCCAGCTCGCGCTTTAACGTTGGCGGTACACGTACAGCCGGTCAAATGTTTTCGTGATCGTCTGTAGTGTATGTACGGTTTCAGAAGATCAACATTAGATGTAGAAATTTAGGTAGGTGAGGGGTATGGAAAGAGGCAGTTAGGGCTAGCTGGGGTTGGGGTTAGGGTTTGGTTAGGGTAAGGATTTGCCAATGACTATGGTTAGCTTAACTTGAGAATAGACCGAATTACTTGTACCGTTAACGCAAATTCACACACCGCTCCAATTTTTAACTCTTTTTGTTGCATTTATCATTCGGACTAGTGTTGGATCCGGGAAACTTGAGAATAGACCAAACGAAAGTCGTGTCAAGTTCAGAAGCATATAATATTGCTTATCTGCTGGACGCTCAACACAATCGAGCTGCAAGCACCGACATTGAGTTAAAGCTTATTACAATGTTACTCAACAAAGTACCCTGCAGTTTAATTTGTATGCAGTCGTTTTAGGTTATTATTTAATATTGATCACTAAATTATTATTTTTGGTATACATAATTTCTACACACTGTAACACACATTGCATGTGATGTAAATTTAGAATTCGACAACATTAGATATTTGAGTAAATTTATAGCAATTTATGAAATTTCGATGTCGCAATAACACGGTGATAATTTTGACCTTTCAGCAACTGTGATTTGACTTCTTTCTGCCCTTTTGATAAAGCCCTTTTGAGAAAGACTAAAGCCGAATTTAACGTTAGGTTCCCGACCCAAGCTACATCAGTGACCCGGCTACATCAGTGACGGGAGAGCTCTGGGATTCGAACCGCAGACTTATTGATCCGCAGTCCAGTCGCTTTTAACAATTACGCAACCGGCTCTTACCATGATTATGATCATGGCAAGAAACTGTTAATCAAACTGTTATGCTGAGTTTAATTGAACACCTATTACTAGAGTAACTAGACTGTGAATGGAGCCGTTGGCACAGTTGATTAAGTGGCAAACTTAAAACTCACTACTTTCCTCCTTAGATAATTTTGTTTAATTAATCGATGTTTCTATGGATAAAAGGCTATGCACCGTCTTGACTCGTTTTTCTCCTTCAGCATATGTACTTTCCGGCTGTTTTTGGTTGTACCAGCTGGTATGACATATGCTGTCTGAGACGTCCCTGATATCGTTATCAGATGATGAACCGGACGTTAAATCGATGTTTTATTTTTATTTTTATTAAGCATCTGGCTTGAGTTCCTTAGGTTTTCGCTTTTAATTCCATTGCTCATTCGTCACTGTTGTATGCTACCGGCCGCGAAACTAACGTTAAATTCAGCTTTAGCCTTACAGAATTTCTTGTGATATTTGAAACATCTCTGATATATCGGTAAAATATTGAAACGGACGGTTGCCCAACCATGTACCTTATTACCTTATATAATTGCTTTTAAAATGGGAAGTTTGATTATTGTATTTTATATACCCGGTTGTCCCTCAATAAATTATTACTATAATAAATACTGCTAGTATTAATTAACAATAATGCGAAATTTGTGCCTTGACTGTACATTATGATGCGTGCACGCCGTTCGAGTACATGGTGCTGCTGACTATCATAGCTAACTGCATAGTACTGGCTCTTGAAGAACATCTACCTCAGGGTGACAAGACACCACTTGCTCAAAATCTCGTGAGTATCAAAAAATCAATTAATCAGTCAAACAATCAATCAGTTGATTATTCATTTATATTTCTAGAAAGTAGTCTAGAAATCTAGAGATGTGGATTAAGCTGCGGCATATTCTTCTACAACTGTTATATTGGCTTGTCAATTTACATATAGAGAGCGCCGTTTTATAAATATAAATATGCATATTGATTGGGGTGATTGATTGATTGATCGATTTATCGATTGACGGACTGACAGATTGATTGATTGATCGATCGATTGATTGATTGATTGACTGAATGAATGAATGAATGACTGATCTATCAACAGGAAGACACGGAAGTGTATTTCTTGGCTATATTCTGTGTGGAGGCGCTGTTCAAGGTCGTGGCCCTCGGTTTCGTGATGCACAAGGGCTCCTATCTGAGGAACATCTGGAACATGATGGACTTCGTCGTCGTCGTTACCGGGTGACTATAATACTACTAGTACAAAGAGCCTTGAAAAGGCCAGACAATGACCCGTACAGTCAGTGACCCAGAACCAGCAGTCAAACAATTATCTATCTATATAGCCAAGGTCCACAACATACGGACGGCCTCTATAATTATAAGCCTCTCTCGCAGGCTTACAATAGGCTACTGGTCGCGTTGTCCCAGAAATTGTCCCAGAAACGTTACGGCGTGACATATTATGAGCTTAATATTAATAGATGACATCTAAGTATGACCAAATGTTTGAATTCTAGACAGTTATCTATATATTTGGACGTATACGCTCCGGAAAACTTGAGAATAGACCAATCGAAAACTGCACGTGTTTCGTAGAAGCCGACTGACAATAACATCATATTATGGTGTGTAAGTAGGAACATGTATGAGCATGATGTGCGCATACATGTACTTCCCATGATAACTTTATGATCAACTTATATTGGAGCGAGATAGGATTTGGT
>JAQFZF010002325.1:0-12597 GCA_034695365.1 Enchytraeus norvegicus
ATTGAACACAATAGAAGGTCCCACGGAAAATAAGCCATTGTTTTCGATAATTTCAAACATTTAACAGGACGATGGATAAATTATTTCTCTTACTTCGCTCACGCCACAGTTTTCGTCTCTTATAGCCACATAATGTTTTAGCTTCATTAAAATGGAATTCAATCACTGACTGTATACCATTTAATATACTACCGAATATCTATTGATTAATGCATGTGAATTAATGTTCAGACTTGAGGCGATCAATTCTTCGCGAGCTGGGCGCGCAAAAAATAGGTGGACCCCCTACTAAAAATTGACAACTATCACACTAATTGATGTTTATAGTTTAACATCAAGCTCATAAGTTCACCACTTCTCTTCAAGACTACTCGACACACTCAAGCTACCATTATTTTGACTAATTTAAAGCAATTGCAGCTTTTGCTTTACCGAGTACCCTGCAGTTGAGTGCATTATACCTCTTAGTAGGAAAGTAATGATATTCTAGTTTCTTTGCACTATGTTTTTTGTTCTGCTACACTTCGATTTGTTTTTTTTATTAATTTATATTTCTTGTTGTTTCTCTATGCTCAAGTGGCGAATAAAGATTGATATATATATTGGTGATGACGGTGATAATTATAATCACGACTGCTCCGTGTCAACTTTTGACCAGGAGACTTAGGAACAGAAAATAGACTACTGTAAGCAAACAAAATTCTGACATAATGCTTTTTGAATAGTGACTGGATAATATTAATGTTATACCTGTTGTTGGCTCATTAGCATTTTATTCTCTAGTTGATAATTGAAATCATTATCAGGCCTATCTGATTAGATTCTATGTTCTGTTATATGTAATGTATGTATTGTTGTTGCTATGTATGTATTTTCATCATTGTGCGTCTGTTGTGATGATGTGTTAATAAAAAATATTAACCTAGTAGGCCTACTACTTCTAATTACTGTGGAGTTTGTCTCCATATTTAATTATTTCTAAATCTACTATATAATTAGTCGCTTTAAACTCTTTATACTTCCGTCGGAGCTTATTGTCGATGGTTGATGGACCTGATGGCTGACTAAAACCAAACCATTGGGTTTTAGTCCATACCAGAACGTAATATTGTTAATTCATAATGCTACATGTAATTGTATGTGTGAAAAGCATTAATTGTATCGACCGTACAGAAGTGTTCCGGAAAGAAATTAGGTTGATTGTCTGTGACTCAGCTAAATTATTTTCCAGTGCTATATAAAGGACATGTTAATTTGAGTAAAGGGTGATTTCTAATTATAATAATTATGCTCACTCTCCACTATCAGAAGCAACTATTATATAGCGCACTCTTAACTAAGTCTCAGAAGCACTTTACAATTAAATAGTGAATGAAAATGAAGCTAGCCTGCCAAAGTTCCAAAGACCACAACTCGATGTGGCAAGACCTCTACAAGTTTTGAATTTGATAAAAAATAAGAATTTTTCTACTTAGCAGAAATCGTCGAATGAACCACTTTTTCTATAGCTGAAGCATCATGATCTGCGTTAGTCATTGCTTGCAAACACGGGTAGTTTTCGGTTTGTCTAATACTTAGTTTTCCTGGTAAACAAAAACATTTTAAAAATATTATTATGGGACCTTGTGCGCATTAGATTCCTCATTACATGGACCATAGATGGTTTTTTTGTGAACTTCTTACTCTCTTTCGGTTGGTGTGGTAATGCATTCTATGGAGCCCTGTCTTAAAATTAATTCATAGCTTCTGTGCTAATTAACTCTGTAATAAATTAGAGCTAAACATCTGTATAAGCGGCATTGCCAATCTTGTTCTTTTTCGTAAACTATCTGCTCCATTTCAATACACATTCACGCTCAATGGTATAGACCGTTAGCGACTTCATTAAGACTCACCAGTATGTTCTATAAAGGTATTTTTATTGATTGATTGATTAATAATTAAACGATAGTGTCATTAGAGAGGCAGGATCAATGGCTTCACGTGACAGACGTGCTGAGTCACTATGAAAGGGGGATGATGTCCACAAGAGACATCATATTGATTCATAACTTCATGTCATCAGTCAATAATGGTATTGACTCTTGAGTTGATGACAGTTGACGAAAATACAAATACAACCTACTTTAATAGCCCTATAGCAAATAATACTCCTCATTGATAATTGATTGGATGAAAAACAATAATTTGTTCTGTGACAATGTCTCGTCTTCTTCATTTTTAATCTTCTTCCTATTCACGTGGTTGTACTACAGTTGCTGTTGTTATTATTGTTGATGTTGTTGTTACCGTTGTTGTTGCTGCTGCTGTTGCTGATACATCTCTACTGCTGTTACTGCTGTTGGTGTTGCTGCTGTTGCTGCTATTGCTGCTGCTATTGCTACTGCTATTTCTACTGATGTTGCTATTGCTGCTGCTGCTGTTGCTGTTGTTGCTGCTGTTGCTGCTGCTGCTACTGTTGCTGATACTGTTGCTACTGTTGTTGCTGCAGCTGCTTCTGTTGCTGCTGCTTCTGCTGCTGCTGCAGACTGTGACTGATCGGATGTTTCTGACCTTGACCTTCTACTGATCGACGGACGAGAGCTGGAAATGTGTGCGTAGAGGTGTAATCAACAAAACAGCTGAACTGTGCGAGGCGTCCTTAGACTATAAGCAAAACAATTAAATCTGTTTTCAGCTAACTGAGAGCATATTTGTATAATAACTGATTTCTGCTCATAATATTATTCATATTATCCATTCACATAGAAATTAATATTATTTTTATCAATAAACCAGCAGAAGAAAGCAATAAAGAACTCTTTTCTCTGCTCTTGCAGCATTTGTTTATGCTGGTCTTATTTGGGTGGACAAGCCGGTAGTTCAAATGTTGCTGGATACGTCCCTGATGTCGTCGTCAGATGATGAAACGGACGTTAAATTCGTATTGATTGATTGATTGAACATTGCACTATATATTATAATTAAGTAAGCTAATAAAATCTGTTTTCAGCTTTGTTTTTACCGAAAGCACATAAAAGCTTATTCTTGCACCTAATATTAAGTTTTCCCGGCCTAGTTATGCACATTTTAAATAGGTTGAGATCTTCATTTTTTTCATTCTATTTGGAAGGCCCCTAAACATTTAATTTGATATATTGACAATGGGGATATAATTATTCTCTTGGAATCCGGCCTATGTTGTTTGATGACATAGTCATAGAAGGTAGGCTAGCCTACTCGAAAATATGCACGAGTTATTTTTGGTGAAGTCTGCTCTGTGCTCTCATTGTGACCTATTTGTAAGTAACTAAACAATTATTGAAGATAAATTATATTATATCTACCAAGTACTGAAATATATCAGTCAAGCAGGATAGGACTTTTGATTTTACAACGAATACTAGAAATGTTTTTGCTTAAATAATCTTGTTATGTCCTGTTTTATTCTTCTTGGTGATCGCTATAAATGAAATCGATTAAGTTATGATTAATTTATCAACGCTCAATATGTACCGATTGTAATTATTGATCCTATTATTAATAAATTATATTACATTTTAGAACCTTTAAAATTATATCAATCAGTCTGTCAACTTTTTTCTTTGTACGCTGCGGAGCTTCGCATTTTCAAATATCATTGTTATATAAGCCTACCTGGTGTGTCTTATATGACATTAATTTAATAAAAATATTATTAAATATATAGTGATTAATAATAATTATATATATATATATAATTAGTATTTCTAATTTTCTATATCTGTATTAATATTGCTCTACTTTATTGACCAGTACGCATTATAATCATAATCAACATAATCATAATCAACATAATCATAATCAACGTAGATAACGAAGTGCTTAGGCATCAATTAACTTCAACTCATTTATTACCGTATCAAACTCTTGAGAGATAATTATAATTAATGCTTGTCCTGTGAATTATTAGTGTCTCATTTCTAGTGCATGCTGATTCATAAGCGTCATTAAATTCCTAGATTTTAAGATTGCAGTAAAAATTCTAATCTATAGGCCCTAGAAGACAATTTTCACCTTCCTTGAACAGAACAACCGCTATTGAAAATATCTAAAAGTTCTAACCAGCGTGTGTGCTTTTTAGTAATAATAGGGGGCCTACTAAAACCAAGAAATTTCATAAAGTTTGAAATTTTGCATTCCAGCAAACATTAATGTTCGAGAAGTCTACAAGTCTCCTAACTTAAGTTTTTGATGGAAATATTTTCAAATGGCAGGTCTTTCGTAGCCTTTGAACATCAATCAATCATTAAATGTGAATTTGACGTTCGTCTCATCTTCTGATGGCGATATTAGTGAATTTGTACAACAACATCAGCCTATGAACTAGCCAATAGAGCCAATTTATAGAATCGTTGTCCATCAAAGCAGCATGCACATGAAGTGCAGATAGCAACTAGATTAGGTAGACTAACAGTATCAATCAATATCAATCAATCAATGTGCATAAATCAATCAAGTAGCTTTTGTATAGCGCATCTTAACAATTTCTCCGAAGCGTTTCGTTACTGCATGGGCTGAGTTAGATGCATGAGTTTTTAGTTTTTATTCAAAGTTGGTAGCTCATGATAGCTCACTGAACATTACGAAGACTACGTGGCAGACTGTTCCACACTTGTAATTTATATGTTGTAAGGGACGTTCCCAATATTGTCGTGATATTATGAAACTGACGTTAACTACGCTTTTATTGATTGATAAGACGAGTGGTGAATGGTGATTATCAGATCTAGATTTGTATAAACGATGGATTGTGTAAACGATGCGCCCATGTCATCAATCCTCGGTCTCACGAATGGATGGTCGAGAATGAGATTCTGTCCTATGACAGTGACAGCTATAGGACTTCCATCCATGGGACGATGGGACTATAGCCGCAGTAGATAATTTCATCGGACGCAGTCTATTCAAATTACTCTCATCAATCCATTACGTATCGTGGCCAATTTCGCAAGTGCCGAGCTTGAACTTCCATTGATATTTGATAATTAATGAATACCACTTTCTTGGCATTTCATTAATCGATAAGAAAGATCTCTTTATTTTGTAAATGCCAGTTCTTAACATACTAAATTGTGTGCTATGGTTGAGACCAGTGATGACATTTTACCAGATCTGGTAAAATTCACATGCGTCTGGTAAGCTGGTAAATTTATTTAAGAAAGGGCTACATCTCGTAAAATTCATTGTTCGCTGGTAAAATTGCTGGTAACTTTTACCAAATTAAAATATTTAATGAACCCATTAAGCATGAATTCAGACATTTTAAATTATTAGAATCAAATAACACACTTTTTATTAGGACACACCTTTTTAGCTAAACACTAAAATCGAATTATCTTATTACCAGAAAAAGCACTTTTTTGCTTAAAGCCATACTTCTTTTCAAAAACAAAATGCAAAAAACCCAAAATATTGATGAAGTATGCAAAAACTCACTAATTTTGCGAAACTAAAACATTTGTTCACGGTATAGGAAAATAGTACAGTAAGCTTACCTTCCTTATTTTTGCTTCTTTCCTTTACGCCTCCGTCGACCGAACGCGCACTACCCCGGTGACTGACTGCGTAGTGGCCGATTTACTCTCGATTGATATGTCATCAAGGGTGAGGTCGGGACCTGGGATCACGGATAATGGAGGGGGGGGGGGGTGGCCCAAATTTTCGAAATATTGATGACGTAATAAATGAATGAACAATTTGTACCTATAAACGAGAGCATATTCGGTTAATTTTTGTTTTCAGCACTAAAAATCAAAACTTTATTATGGGTCCATTGATTCTCTATTTTAAAAATGTGGTGGTTTAACTGCTATACAAGGTCTGTTTTTTATACTTAAGTACTGATAAAAATGCTTGTAAAATGCAATCAGAAGCTGATTAAAAGCTGGTAAAAAATTTTGCGTTTTTTTACTAAAGCTGGTAAAAATCAAAATTTGGGAGTGGCATCACTGGTTGAGATGGAGATTTTGCCGAAAATTATTCTGAATGGCGATGCGGTAGAATTTAATTGTTATTTTTAACGATATCCGCTGGAGTTTTTAACTTCAAATTACGGAGTGAGAATAAACCCCCTAGGATCGACTTTAAGGCTAATGGGGGAGGGGTCACTGGCGCCACTACTGTAACACCACACCCTTCCATTTTGTGCACTGCCGGGTGGCATCTATCAGAACTGTGGTACAGATTTGTCAGGAACCAATTACAACCCACCAAACAACCCTAAATCTCCCTAAACGACCAATCACAGTCTTAGAAATTTCTATTTTCAGCCCTGTGGTTAGATGAGTTTTCAATATTAGCAAATCTGTACTACAAGTAGTACGCTATTAACGGCCGGGAGATATCAGGTTTTTGAAGGTCTGGAACAAGTTACAAATCAGGCAGCCCGCTGAACGTATTGTAGACGGCAATAGCTTATTCATCCCGTGCAAAAACATGTGTTGAATGGAAAATTAGTAGAGCAATTTATAATTAATGCATCGAGCATTGTGTGGTTGATGAAGCATAGGCGTGACCGAAAGCAGTGTAATCAATGTTAATTCAATTGCCAACATGTGCTAACTAGTGAATAATTATGCAGTCAGCTAATTAGCTGCTGTCATACAAAAATTCTAAAGTATTTTATTATATTGATGTCATATATTTAACCCGTTCATTCCAGTGTGCTGTCCTCGATTAAACGAAAGCTCTACTTTCTGTACAGTCTACTATGTGGCTCATTAAGCAGAACAGACCAGATAAATAATCATATATGAATTCATTAAGTCTTAGCGCATATATCACAACAGAATAAAAAATATGTCCGAGATGATTTCTAAATGTTCTCACTAGTAACTTGAGTCAGTTTCCTCTGATGAACACGCACATTTGTCGGATAGTCTATTTTCAATTCTTTAAACCTACCACAGGAATGTAAGATATCTGTTATTAATACCGATCTATATCAATCAATACTGATTGATTGCTTTCAAGTTCTGCTGATTTATATACGTCCCTGACATTATTGTTAGACTTCCATGAGTCTTGATATCATCTGTGGATGAGGTAATGAGCGTCAAACCTTTTATTATTTTTATATATCTGGTACATTGAGATTTCATGTAGGTTTAGTAGGTTATTGCTATTCAAATCAAGCCAATGTTGAACCTAGCAAAAAGTCCATGGCTATTAATTGCCTATCAATTTCTGTATCAATTACTAATTTTATTTTTATAGTTGCATTGTCTAATTTTAATATATTTATTTATTTGTCCACCTCGGGCACGACAGCCCAAACCTGTAATACAATTGCAACAATTGATTAACAATTGATCAAACTATCAAAGCTTTAATATTAATGAACATTGAACAGACGAAATGTCAATTTAGAGATAAAAACTACCAATTATATACCTGTCATGACAGCCAGAATTCATTCACTAGGCCTGATTTTAGTTTGTTTAGTGTGATGATAGTTCGACCACTTCTTTTAATCTCTCTTTACAATCAATCTTTACAATCAAAAACTCAATTATATTGTTTTATTAGCATTAGAGATAAAATTGCTGATCTAAACTGTCATGTTAATTAATGGTTAACAAGCTGATAAACGACGTTGCAAATTGTTTGTATATATGATCACAGCAAGGTTGGTTTCTAGGTTAATTGACAATAATTGTTTGGTCATTTTGCAGGTCAATTGCTTGCAAGTAATGTTCCTCTTAGAAAAGTTTAATTGATTATGTATAATTATTATAGGGTTGATCTGATCTGATATCATATGATTTAGGAATTTATTTCGCGGAAGTGTGCGATCAGCAAAATGAATCTAGAATGTAATAAATAATTGAAATTATCAAAATAAAAGGGTGCATTCTTAGAAATTAAGAGTTTAATAAAAGAGTATGTACAATCCTCGATATATAGGCCCTAGAGATTGAAATTTGGCAAAAGAGTGGAATCCTAGATATATATAAAATTAGAGAAAATGAAGAATAACTTCATCTGGTCTTATTGCTCATATCACGGGCACTGTATTAGGCAGAACTGTATTATGGTTAAGGTTAGCAGTCTCTGACAGTATTATTCGATACAGAAACAGACGTTAAACTTATCTTTACTCTTTATATTCTTACTAAGAAGTTAACGCAGTATTGCTGTAAGTAGATTGATTTTGCATGCTTTACCTTATTTCACTCGAAGAAATATTTTCTGTTTTTCTTTACACTCGCAGCCGCTACTAAATCACCAGCAAACAAATCTTTCAAGTTCCTCAGCAAAGAACTTCCGGTGAGATTTGCCAACATAATGAAAGAGTTTCGACTTCTGCCTGATCAACTACACCTAACACCATCCTTTCGTATCGTCGAAGATTGGTAAGTTATAACTTTCTTTCACTGGGACACAGGACAGACACTATGGAGAGTTATGAAACAGACGTCCCTGGCATCGACTTCGGGTTGGGAATCGAACGTTAAATCCTCGTTGATTGTTTGATTAAAGGTATTAAACGGCACAATGCACATTCATCAATTCAGAGTTGAACAAATACAAAGCTATTGCTCTTGCTGAGATTTTATACAATATAGTGAAGTAAGAAACATAATGTATCCTTGTGGCTCAATTATGAATGTTTTAAAATTGAGAGCATTTCGTCTGCAGTTCAAATCTCTTAACCAAGCAGGCAGTAAAATCTGACGAGTACAATAATATTAGTTAATACCTGTAGTACAGGTCCAACGTAATAGATAACATAAATTGTCAGATTGTTCATTCAACACTTAGCTGCAACTAAAGCTGTAATAAGCTTGACCCCAACCTTTGTGACGTTAGTGCTTGATTGTGTTTAGCCGTCTTGAAGAGAAGCCCTTCGGGCTTCTGAACCTTGACGTTAACCACACTCAAACCTACCTACTTGCAGTGTGTTCTTGCACTATTTTTCTGAGTTACTTTTGTATTTTAATTGATAAAATATAATAATTGTTCTAACCCGTCAAATGCAGGACGAATACTGACAGAATAATACATAATATTGTAATCATCTATGTCGAAAATGCGAAATATGTAGAATTATTGATTTGGATGAGTCTATTTTTGATATGGTTCTGACTTCTGATCTCCCCATATAAGAGTCAGTAGGCTATGCCATCGCTATTGGCATTGAGGAATGATTTTAAAAGCTTTTATTTAGCTTCACTTGTTAGTCTGTATGTATGTATTTATGTATGTATGTCCGGGTGAAATCTTGCAACCGCTATTTGACCCACTTCCACTTCTCCGATAGTCTCCAAATTTGGCACACTAACGTATTCCCGATGACAATGCAATATTTTCATGTCAGCAATCTGATGGTGCCGAAGGCACCATCGGTGACGGGCTAAATAAGTTTTCGAAACTCAAATGATTTGCCTCACTTCCATATTTCCGGTCGACTTCAAATTTTGCACACATGTGTAGTTTAGCATGCAACACAATATTTTTATGTCGGCGAGCTATTTTTTATATCAGCTATATTTTTATATCAGCTCGTCGACATAAAAACGACGGGCAAACTAAATTTTGTAAATTTGTGCTTTACTTCATATGTCATACTTCGATCGCCTTCAAAATTTGCACACATGTGTTGTTCACAATACAACACAATATTTTTGTGTGATATAACTGCGAAGGCACCATCAGCGACGGTTGAAATACGTTTTCTATGCTCCTTTTGCCTCCCTGCCGATGCCGGCCGAACGGTCTCGGGATCGGCTGATCGCTCCCCCTCGGGGTGAGCCGGTGGCCGGTCCCGATGTCGGACGGACTGCCGCCAAGTCGAGGGGCTCAACGCGGCGTAGACTAAAACATCGTCAGGGTATATCAAAACTCGAATATTCCTCAAATTGGAGAAGGCAAACTAATGGTGCCGAAGGCACCATCGGCGACGGGCAAAATAAGTTTTCTAAGCTCCTTTTGCCTCACTTTCATATTTTAAAAGGCATGATTAGGTATTCAATTAACATTAAAATTCTCGAATACTAAAAAGTTTAAAATAAAATATAGTAAAACAAGTAAATAAAGCTTTTATTCAAATGCACTAAAAAGTATAAAATAATCTTTTGGACAGCCTAAGGTACTGCACTCCAATAAGTCTCCGTATAATAAAAAAATAAAAGCCTGGGGCATTACCTAGAGGTCTAAGCTAAATGAACTGAGACGAAAATGAACTTTTCTCTATCCATTCTCCACGCTTTTATTTCTTGTTATACGGGGACTTATTGGAATGCAGTACCTTAGGCAGTCAGAAAGATTATTTTATACTTTTTAGTGCATTTGAATGCTTTATTTAAAAACTTGTTTTTACCATCTTTTATTTTGTAATACTAACAATCTTTGAGTTTTATCTCATAAATTGACGTTTAATGAAGGACCAATTGCGGGTTTATTGGCAAGTGCAGTTGAAAGACAAGTTACAGGAATACTGATGTGCGAGGCGGACTGTAGGTACAAAGAAGAGAGTGAAGTGTGTGTTTGAACCTGGCTATCATTCCTCTTGAAGGCTATTCATGTCCCACTTCAAAGAGCAGTTTGGTCAGCAGGTCTTATAGAAAGCTTATTGTTCAGCTAAGCGGAATCTGAAAACATTTACGCCCCAAATTCAACATACAATAGTGCTGGATGTAGATAGAAGGTATCACTTATTATCAATCAATCAATCAATGATGATTTAACGTCCGGTTCCTCACCCGAAGGCGATGTCAGGTTCGTCCCAAGCTGATATATTTGTTGGGGACTCAGTTGGAAATTTTCCTTAATGATTTCTTTCAGTCAATTTTAACACATAACAGGAGCATGTTCTAAAATTTCCTTTCTAAATTGCTGTTTTTGTGATTTGTTCATATTATTTACCCTATTACTACTCCCTAATTAATCGTACCTTAATTAAAGTAACAATAAAATCGCTCATTTGTCTATTGATAGCTCCGCCTTAATCACTTACTAGAGCAGATACACTATTAGCCTTCCACATGATACTCTACTATTTATGTAGCTTCCCGTGTTGGATCCGAGAAACTTGAGAATAGACCAACTGAAAACTGCACATGTTTCGTAAACGCCGACTAACGCATGTATTTTCATACTGAGGGAGGCAACGGGAAACCATATGGGAAGTCAGAAACTCAGAATATATATTCCCAATAAAAAAGTTTACATTTTGGGTGTGGTATAGGTATTGCCTTTTGATGGGATCAACTTGATGATCGATGGAGTGTTCATTAGTGAGCGTGATAGCAGACTGTGTTTCAGAATATGTACCTTACTACCTTGGACCTGCCATTTGGCCGTGGAATAGAGATGGGGATGTATGTAGCCAGGCGGAGGCGGACCGCTCCAAGAAGAAGAAAACGGCATAAAATCGGTCTATCAATAGCAAAACATTTCAAATTAGCCTAACTTTTGTGGAGTCGACGGCTGTTTTTTGGTTACAACCTCTACAAATGCTAGCTGCATTGAATGATTTTTTTCACTAAAACAATATTTAATATAGTTTGGAATAGTTTAATGTAGTTTAGTTCAGTTGAATATAGCTTAGAATAATAATATTCTAAACGACGAAGCATTAATTAATCAATCAATCGTTGCGAATTTAATGTTCGTTTCGTCACCTGACTACGACATCAGGGATTAATGCCCTGAGGGGCAGCAGGACACCGAGCCTCCGGCCCCGCAGAGGTCCGAGGCCACGGTCTGGTCGGCGTCCCTGATGCCGTAGCACTGCCCGGGCTTGCGGTGTAGGGTCAAGGGGCACGGGTTCGGTTCAGTGACGGGCAGGAAACAATCCCCAAGAGAATTTATTGCGAGCATCCAATGGTTGGGAGACAGCTCAGCCTTGTGGGTGTCCAGACATGCATGGATACTGATCTCTGATTGGTACCCGAACGATGAATTGAACAGAATTGGTTCCAGACACAGGTTATGGTTTGTCTTGCGGTGAGCGATTATGATTTTGGAATTCGCCGGTTAATATTAGGATGATCATTGAATGATTATCCTAATATTAATCTTGTATCATCTTCTACTAATAGCTTTTGAGTGAGAAAAAAGGCTAAATCTTAACACTTTAATAATAATTTGTCAATTCTAATTGGATTAATAGGCTTTCCAGTATAATCCTATACAGAAAATCCAGGTTAACAGATAGGATACTGGCTACAGCCAGAAGACGAAATGAGGAAATATGCTGACGACTGCTACTTAATTATTCCTGTAAGTAACTCAAGTAGCATCTTGACAGAAGTGACTAATGTCAATGACAGGGCCGCAACTAAACAACCTAAGTCTTAATATTAAAAAGAGTCAAGAAATTATTATTTACAAGAGTAGGGCCTAAGCATACTATGAAGAATGCTCCAGCTGTAAGCCCTGAGATTACAAGGGTTAAACACTTAAACATCTTGGGGTTACTGTAGATGAAATGTTAACTGTCAGCGAACATGTTTCGGTGAAAATAAGTCAAGCACATCAACAATTGTACGCTTTAAAGGCCCTCAAAGCCCATGGTCTCTCAGGTACTGCACTGCATAGTGTTTGCAACGCAGTATTCTTGCCCACTATAAC
>JAQFZF010002326.1:0-12596 GCA_034695365.1 Enchytraeus norvegicus
TTCGTGCCCATTGCCTTTGAGACCCTGGGCCCCATCAACTCTGCCGGCACCGACTTCATAGATGACATTGGCAGGAGAACCCATGCTATCACCGGCGACAACCGCGAAAAGTCTTTTCTGTGGCATCGGCTGTCCATAGCGATTCAACGCTACAACGCTATATGCTTCCGCGGCACTTTCAGCGACATGGCATTCCAGAGTAATTTTAAATGTTTTTTTATCTATGCTTCTTTTTTAACGTATTAAAATCAATTTTATCTATTTTTAGCCCAGGGTCGTTTACAACCCAGATCAATTTTAATGACAATAATAATAATAGTAACGGTTTAACGTTCGTTTCCTCATCCTGGGCCGACGTAAGGGACGTAAATAAGTAGAGTTATTATGCACAAATCTTGTTAAAGCCATCAAATCTTAAACACAATATATTCATACTGTATAATATGTACAAACAGGTGATGCGTGACGCCTTAAGACCGAGATATAACTTACTATCAAACTGAATTCTAACATAATACGACTTTTTATTATACAAGCTACGTGAAACAGTCAAGCGTTCTCAAAAACAGATATGCAAATACAGAAAAGATATAAAATATAGTCCGTCGTCAAATACAGATATTACACAAATGTACTCTGAGCAAATGTTTATATCAACTGCAATCTTTAAATATTTATAATCCTACTTCTAAGCACAATATGGAACAAAATAATTTAATATTTAATGCTCAAAACATTATAGCATAGGCCAATATATTTTCTAATATATAAACAAATAGACTTAAGGATAATCTACTGTAAAGCTGTATTATATTTGTGGTTACATAGCGTTGACATTATTTCAAAGCTTTTTATTTAAATCAGAAATCTAAGTAGGGTACTATAGATTTCTTCTTTATAAAATGAAAACTCTGAAATGTATGTTCTATAACTCATCGACTTTAGAATGTGAGTCATGACAAATCATGACGACAGTTGACTCGCCTGTTGGTCACGTCCTCTGCAATAATTAATCACAGAGAGTTTAACGTCCGCTTCATCATCTGAGGACGACACCCAGAACGAAACAGCATCGAAGATTCGAGGAATAAATTCCGTACACAGTCTCTAATATCTATTATCTGGCTAATTACTAGATGAGCACACTCTCGATCAATCTAATGATCTGGATTCTATTACATGGGCTCACGAAATACAATGTTACCATCAAATCTATTTTCAAGCATCGTCAACCTAGAATGTAATCGTGACCTACATAACAATCTTTTAGAGCAGAGATTTTAACCTAACATCACAGAGACAGATCCTGATCCTGACCATTGCCACGTGAGAGGCGTTTAGAATCTCACCAATGATTGGCAGAGTGTTCTGTTATGTTGTTGTTGCTCACCCATAATGCCTGCTTTGATGCCTCGCAGCATAGTTGCCATAAATCCGAGGATGTAATGTTGAGTCCAGATACAACAACCCCTCCGAGCACCATATAAGCCACCATCCACATGCGAAGATCCACAGTCGATGGCCCTCCCAAGAGAGAGATAGGCTGCTGCAGGAGCTGGAGAAATGTGATACAAATTGTAATCCAGGCTCGGTTGTATTAGGACCCCTAGGATCTTTGGAGGCTTTTTTTCCTGTATTATGTCATCTGCCTGAGTACTGAGCATGCCAACCTAAGCTCACGTAATCACGGAGCAACATCTCAGTCGTGCTCACTGTCTCGCTTACACAGGAATGCTTTTATCCATCTCAGCGAGCCCCATGAACACTCGATACAGTTCCTTGTTCTCCTCCTTGCTCAGCCCGGGCAACCCCTCAGAGTCCCTGCTTGGGCCTCGAGGTCCTCATAGACCCCGCTCTCTCGCTGCTTCTGAACGATCGTCTCGTACAGGGACTGACGCATGGGGGTGGCCAGCAGGTTAACCTCAACCCGTCGTGTTAGGATCACTGAGGACTTCTTGAACATCTCCTCTGAGCCAATGATTGGAACGATCTTCTCGCTACGAACCCTGCAGATCATCACAGCCTTGCCGTCCTTCACGTCCATGTCCACGTGCTCGTCGACCTTGTCGTACTCGTCGAGGGGTGAGGTGGTCCCGGTCTCCCCGGTACTGCTCAGGCGGCGCTGACGAGGCCTGTGGCCGGGGGGCAGCGAGTAGAGGATCTCGTCCTCGAGGCGCTCCACGTCGATGGTTTGTTTGACGGAGTGGGCGGGGGCGCCCACGTACAGCGAGGCCACGTCCAAGCGCCTGAGGTCTCTGATGGTCGTCTGACCCTGCTGACGTCTGCGTGAGGGTGATGAGCTGCGCAGTATACCTGCGGGTAGAAATATCATTTACAATGGTCTGTATTTCTCTGCATATTAAATATAAGATTATATGTACAATCGCTGTCTCGCAGAAGCGATAATAAGACTTTATTTCGATTTTACATGTAAATTCAACTCATGAATTTGACAGGAAGACCTGTATCCTTATGTTTAAGGGCAAAATAGACAGAATATATTCTTTCACAAATTAGACAAATACCCGGAAATAATATCGTTTTAACGAACCATCAAATGTGGCATCATATTACACTGTGGCGAAGCGAGGGGAGGGGGCGAGTAGAGCGAATCGCCCCAGGCGCCACTTGTCCTAGGGGCGCAATATTCGAAAACAGGGACGCCGTTTTCGAAAATGTTAATAAAATAACTATCCTGGCGAGCGCAGTGAACCAAAATAAAAAAGGTAATCAGTTTCGAAAATGCAGGTAAAGTTGCCTCAAAAAAACATTTCGCCCCACGCGGCACTTTGCCTCGCTACGCCACTGATATTACATTGTGGTATTGTTGCATCAACTTGCATGATTGCATCGGAAGCATCGAACTAATAGTTAGATTAGTATTTTTCTTCTCTCTCTCTCTCTTTTAGTGTACTGCCAGGTACGTGCCATATAACAGTAGAGTTTGTATGCCATATTTTCTTGGAGTTAATTTTGTTTTCTGAGGGTCCTTCAGAACCAGTAATTATGTTAATCGGCTTCTACGAAAAACGTTCAGCTTTCGGTTGGTGTATTCTTATGTTTGCGAATCTAACACGGCTAATTACTTACCATCAGTTAAATCTTCCTTCTTCCGGCTTAGTCCATCGAAATCTGTATTTGAAAGTAATATAATGACAGCTTAGAAGTTTAGATAAATCAACAATATGACAATAAAATCAATAATATGACAATAAATCAGACACTAATGGCGACGACATCAGCCAGCGTTGTGATGTTTGGTCCACAATCTCTGTGCACATGTACAATGTACATACACTGTGTTTTTTATAACCCAGAACGTTTTTATATTTATAATAAAATCGTAAATAGTACACTGATCCCTGTAAAAACTTTCAATAATGGAGAACAGCCATTTCTAATCATTTAGAAAAATTTCATTCATATATCTAACAAACAAGAAAGTTATTGACATATGAACATGAGAGGTGTCCAAGAACAGTTTTCCAGTATTGAATTATATGACGTGAAAACAACCAAATTCTATCTCATGTCACCAAATTGCATTTAGGTATCGTTAAAAACAAGAAAGTTATTGATATTAGAATAAGATGGGGTTAGGCAAGCATTGAAAGATGAAGGTTTATTCAACGTTGCATCATTGCACAAAATTATGAAACTGCACAATTTGTCTATCTTTCATACTAAAATATGAATAACTTTCTTGTTTATGAAAATATCCATATCATATTTGGTGACAATAGATAAAATTGGTTATTCAATATTGCTTACAAATTTCACAGGAATCGGTTCACTAAATACAATTTAATCGACTGTAACCAGATTACGTCATATAATTTTATAGGGGTAAACTGTTCTTGGACCCCTCTCATGTTCATATGTCAATAACTGTCTTGTTTGTACAGACATATGAATGAAACTTTTATAAATGTATTAGAAATGGTTGTTAAAGTTTACAATTACTTAAAGTTTTTACAGGGATCAGTGTACTATTTACGATTTTATTACAAATATAAAAATGTTCTCGGTTAAAAAACACACAGTGTCGTTGCACATATTACAGCAATAATCCCAATGGAAGATCCAGGCATTTCTGAAGGGTGTGGGTCAATTCTGTCTATATGCATTATTTTCTAGGAGGGAAGGTTTATCGAGGTTATCGAGGTTTATCAGCAACGTCCCATCTGACGTTCTCTGCTGCACGGCCGGGCACGTCATTAATATGCACTCAGCTGTTTCAAATGCCGCAGAAGTTTTAGTTTTAAATACTTAGCCAATAAATGAGCGATAGCTTTGTTGAAGTTGATGTATTGGACGTTGAATTATTAACTAATTTTCTTGACTATGAGTCAACAAAAGATTACCTGATTGCGATTGTATGAATTCGATCACCGGGGCTGGTGATGAAATCATAATTTTTTCTGATGCTGATAGACATGACGTTGCTCAAAACAGTCACCAATTCCGAGCACACAGGAAAAAATGAGAGGGAACGTTGAGGGTCAGGGTCGAAAGGGGCCATGACCCATGAGGATGAGTGGTGCCATGGCCCCGACGGTCTACCTAAATTCGCGTCTGAATAAGCCTAACGTGATACATCGAAAGTATAATAGGAAGGTAATTACTAATTACCAGCATCTCTGCCGAAACGCCATGCATTGACTCCCTTTAATCAATTAATGACCTTGCATTCTTACGCCCGGGACGAATGTGGCATTAGTGCCAGCCTGCTGCACAGTTACACTCATGTAGGTAAATCAGAGTGTGTTATACCGTTATACCGTAATATTGCCGTAGGCTGAGAAATCCTACCTTTGTAGCTACTATGAAATGCACTTATAGTAGCTTACTTGCATATCGTTTCCATGTTAAGTAGTTAATAGGCTGCATTTCTTTTATTTCCTTCGTTGCATTTTGACGAGGATTATACGTGCCGGAGATCCCTCTTATAAAAATAAAATACAATTTTGAATAACATTAAAAATGATTAAACTGCAGTGTTACAAGTTAGCTACTACGTAGGAGAAGGCCTACCTCTGTTGACTTTAATTTCTGTATCGAAATCATCATCGTCAGGGTATGAAGACTTTAGAACAGTCGTCTTCGACACTCTCTCCACGGTCGAATCTCCCACCTCTCCTCTCAGTCTATCGAAACCTCTCCCGTAGTCCTCAGTGTTGAATGCATGGCTTCCGTTCACTCGTGACTTTAACATGGTCTCATTGACGTTCAGAGTATTAATGTCATATCCACTATCGTCAAGGTAATCCCTGTCAGATTGATCTGCTCTCCTGCCCGGTGGTGAGGAATCATGATTATGTCGCCCATCAGCCGGAGATCTCCAAGTCTTACTGCCAGTATCGCTGTATGCTATCGAGTCTCTGTCGATGTCTCTGCCGTTGTGGTAGATATGAGGTTCAGTGTACTGTGAGGTCACGAGGTGCTCTGAGAGGTCAGGTACTCTTCTATTGTAGCTTCTCTCACTCAGCTCATCTCCACTCCCCCTAGCCCTGTGGTCCGGGGAGGGGCGGTCTGAATAGTGGAATGAGTCATCGTGGCGGCGACTGACGTCATCCTCGACGTCTGAATAAGGAGGTGACCTCTCCAGGACCTCTCTATGTCCTATTGGTTCACTGGCAATGTCATCAGCCCTTTCATTGTAGTAAGTAGAGGTCTTTGTGTATTTCGCTGATTCCGAAACAATACTTGGACTCTTTCTGTATGAGTCCTTCTCATGCTTGTGTCTTCCTTCACTCAGCTCATCCGCACTAATGGTGCCTCTGTCATCAGGCGTCTCTTTACGAGCAGCAGGTGTAGGTCGTCTGTCGTAGCTCGAAGTCTTCACTGATTCTTTGTAAGTTCTTTCCTCTCTTAAGACTGTCGGAGAGGCTCTTCTGACCTCCAGTGGTGCTGTGTAGGTTGTATTCAGTGACTTCTTGTGCTGAGCATCACTGTCCAGATACCTGTCGCTGGATTTTGAGCGACTCTTTGAAGGGACACTGGATGCGGTAGATCTGCTTGATGGAGTCGGAGGCTTGACAGCATCGAGATCATCGAAATATTTCCTTTTAGGTGATTTGTCGCGACGAGAACCTTTGTCATTTGGTTCTGGTCGTGACCTCGATGAGGCTCTACTCGATATATTCTCTCTGCTATATTCCACTGTGTTGGTCTCAGTGAAGTATTTACCGCTTCTACCGTTAGACTTCTCAACTACCGGGGCTCGTTTCTCTACGACATTAATAACCTGATGATTACCACGAACAGATTGAGGTGGATTAGTTGGACGTGTTTCTGTGATACCACCGAGAACGAAGCGGCTGTCCGAGCGCACAGCTTGTTTCTGTGGCTCAGAAGGACGAGTTTCTGTGACACTGCCGAGCACAAACCTTGAGGAACTGGACCCTGGACGGTCAGCTACTGTCTGATCCACCTGAGTGATTATATATCTATCGTTAGATACGATATCACTCTTGAAGCTTTGCCCCGTGCTGCGCTGATTGGGCAGGTTCACGAGCTCAAGGTTAAACCCAACATCATTCTCAGCAATGTTGGCTGGTGTTCGTCGTCCATTTGATCGCACAGATGGAGTTGGTGAAAAAGTGTTTGCAGCGCGGAATGATTGAGCGGGCATAGTGGCTACTCTGTATGTTTGAACCTGAGGCTGTGGCGGCAATACTAGTGGGCTAGTGACGTTGAACGTCTGAATAAACTGACCATCGTCCTCGGGATAATTACCGGGGTAGTTGTTTGGGTAGTTGTTTGGCTCATAGAATGCTGACTGCATGCTGGTGGTGCGCATCGCTGGCTGCTGCATAGGTGTGGGGCTGAACATAGGGATGGGGCTAAACATGTTTCTGCTGGGAGTTCTAGTAGCGAACAGCTGTGGCTTTAAATTCATTGAAATGTGATAATTGTTTCCAGCTTTCTTAGCGTCTCTTAGTTCAGGATCTATTGCACCTACTTCAAATGACAGATCAGGTGACATGATTTCCAGGGTACTGTCCATTCCCATTTCTTGTCCGTCATAGCTATATCCCTGTTGATAGCCTGGAGGTGAGAGTGGAGATTGAACACGATTTTGATCACCATAGCTTCCACCAAGGGGACCAACCCTTGGGTTCACGACAAATATGGGATGAGGTTGAGGTGTTGACACAGCGAGGTAGCCGTTGATTGGTTGGAAGGTGGGTGAGTGGAAAGCTGGAGTGGCTCTAGGAGAGGTGACTCGAAGTATTCCCGCCACCGATGGGGCTCGTTCATTGTCGTCGAAGACGCTGTTGAAGGAGCGATTGTGCTGACGCTCATCCACCGTTATTACACCCGCTACCGTTGGTCTTTCGCTCACGGTCTGGGTGATGGTGAATGCTGAAGGAATTCCTCGAGGTGATTGCACCAATCTACTCCTTGTCACAAACTCTTCACTGTATATCGACGCATCATCGTCATCGGTCACTTGGAACTTTGATACATGCTGTCTACTTGATCCTCCATCTCTCATATAAGTCACGTTTGATATCTCTCCCGCAACATCTCTCTCATGCATCGGTCTGGCCACTTCTGTATAGATCGCCGAGTCATCTCGTATCCTAAAGTCTCTATCATAATCATCTCTATTGTAATCACGAGCAGCATCTGCAGGCAGACTGTAGCTGTTGTTCAAGGTCGGCTCTTCTCTCTCTCCACTAATAACTCTTCCAGACAGTTGATCAAGTTCAGGGTCACGCCTTCTTTCTACCACTCGACTATGGTAGCTCCTCTGAGAAGCCGGCATGGAGCGCTGACGATCAGATTGTCTTAGTTCCATTGGTACTTCATAACCATCGTCATTGTTATCATATGCCTCGCGGTGGCCTGATTTAGAAGAATATGTTCGCCTCTGTATTAATGGCGGCTCCGAGGAATCAGAATCTCTGTCATAGGAAGCCTTTGCATATCTTTGATCACGTTCTGGGCGATCCAATGGAAGGTCTCGTTCTCTAGAGCCAGATTTATCATCAAACATCTTTTCCTTACTCCCGTATCTGCGTATAGGTTCAACATTCGGAGTGCGTAGTTTACGTTCTTCAACATCAGAACTGTGATCGAACACTCGTTCTCTACTACCATATCTTCTGCTCGAGTCTGGCGGATCGGGATATCTAAGTTGCTCATCCATGTAAGCGTTTTGTTCAAAACGTTTATCTTTGCTACCTCGTCTGTTGGTAGTATCTGGCTTTGGAGTTGGGTATCGACCTTCATCTGCATCGAAATCTGAATTCGGATCATATGTAATTCCTTTGCTGGTATACCTGCTACTGCTTGGTCGATCTTCATATGTTTTTTCTTCGCTGCCGTATCGCTGATTGTTTGGTCTATCATCAAGTGATCCTTCCTTACTGTCATACCTGTTATTGTTTGGATCAAAGCCTCTGTCTTCACTTTCATACCTATGATTGTTTTGTGGATCAAATAACCTTTCCTTGCTCCCATATCGCTGATTACTTACCTGTAGTGGAGGGGAAGAATCTGGGCCATCGTCATCAAAACTTCTATCCTGATATTGAAAACCTTTGCTGGACTCGACCGGATATCCGCGATCATATGATTTGGTTTCCAGCCTGACAGGTCTATCTGTGTCAGTGTCCTCCACGGAGCGCTCTCGCCTCATTTTCTCTCTACCGTGGTAGGTCCTGTTCCTTCCAGCATAGCGAGGATCATCGTCCCCTGTCAGAGTGGAATCACTCTCCGCTCCAACTGATCGACGGTTCCAGGTGAGTGGCTCGTAACGCTCTGAGGGAGTCGTCTCTGAGGAAGTGGTTGTTGTGTAGGGTGGGACGACGTCAACAGTCAATGGCTGATCCATGCGTTTCATCTTATCCCTCCCACCTGGAGCTGCTCTTTTTCCAGCAGCACGTGCCTCAGGCTCCTCCGAGCTGTCCCTGTTGTATCCACTGTTAAAGGAGTTTGACACACTGGACTGCATGCTGCTCGACAGCGGTCCCTCTGGTGGCGAGTACGGAGGACGTTTGCTGGCTCCTGTGTAGCCGCTATGATCTCTGGACTTTGATTTCGAAGATATTATTTCTTCGCTATTTTCATAACCTGTGGGAGTTGGGGTTTTATCTCTATCAGAGTAAGGAACGCTTTCACTGACCTCAGCTCTACGTGTGAAGTCTGTGGAATCATGAGTGCGCCCGCTACCAGCAGTTGGTCTCTGTTGCACCCCATCGTCGCTCATGTATTGAGCGTTGTGCTTCAAGACGTCATCGATGTTTGAGTCTGTGGAAGACGCTCTGGCTACTGGCGTACTCAATCTATCGAGATCACTGGATGCTTGACGGGCTATGGCCTTGTTCTCGAATGCTATCGCTCGTTCCTTCAACTCTGCAGTCAACTCTGGGCTCATAGCTCGCCTGGGTGAAGCTGGAGTCCCGTTTAATGTGGTTGCTAAGGCTTGTTGCCGATTTCGCGATTCTGTGTCAGATTGTAAACTTTCTGAAGTCACTTGCTTCGTTGAATCAACCTGTTTAACACTAGAGCTAACAGAAACCTGACCAACTGATTTGGTAGATTTTCTATCAAGGGTGGAGTGGGTTGAGGATGCAGGAGATTGGGTACCCGAGAGAGGAATCTTTTCAGATAACTGTTTGGCCAGACGACCCACCGTACCCTCACTGACCAGTTCCTGTGCCTCTCGTGTTGGTGTGCTTGCTCCACTCTGATAGTCCTTCTGTCTGGGTAGCGTCCCTGCTCGACTGCTGCTCGCCGACCCTCCGCTCTCAGAGTAGTAATCCTTAGGCTTGGGTGGTATGACTGGCGCTACTCCGACAGATTCCTTTGATGTCACAGTTGTCTTGCTTGTAAACTGTTGAGACGGCGTAGTTTCTTCGCCGTTGATGAACTTTTTGTATCTGACTGCATTCAGCACAGTTGACGATGTTGAACCATTACCTGAGGCTGTGTCAACCTTGCCTCCAACCTGCCCGTTAGTCACTGTAAAAGTCTCTTGCGTTGAGTTCTCTGTGGCCCTGGAGACGGCCGAGTCTGGTTTAGTTGATGTACCGGTGAAGGTTCTGGTTGAGGAACTCATTGAGGTACTCTGATTGGTAACTCTCTCACTCATTACTGATGAACTGATTGGAGAATCTTTATTTAACGATGAATCAGTTGACTGTCGCCGTCTTGTCAAAGTACTTTCCAGATTAGATTTAAACTCGTTATCTTGAGACGTTGGGGAGACCATCACCTCATTGTTATTATTAAAAGCAGAGCCCGCCTTTATCTGAAAACTGCCTTGCTTCTTTGTGTACAAAGCCTGCGTATGTTCTGTTGCCACAGTCGAACCGTTTCTCTGATCTGACTCATTACTCGAATGTTTCGAGTCTGGCACAGGAATTGGAACCTTCTTCTTCTTTTTTGTTAGTGTACTGCTAGCTGATGACGTGCCGGTATCTGTGATTGTCTGGTTGTACATGTTGTAGGTGACCTCCTCTGAGCGCGACATCGTGAGAGAGGCGTCAGGGTTCCTGAAGACTGAGAGGGACTTAGTGGAACGGGTAGAGTCCCTGCCTGTACTGGGGTCAACCTCTCCACGCACGAACGAGCCTTCCGCATCCATGAACTCTCCCTCACTGCTCACCGTGCTTACTGGTCGACCTCTGACAGCAGCCATGTTTGTGATCCCAGTCGGTTAATCTAAAGTTCTGTTTGGTTTTATTTTTGTTTAATTTTATAACTCTCTTATCTCAGCTGTGTGGACATGCTTACACTGGAGGTTTAGATATTCCTGCGTTCCAGTAACTTTTATATTCGACACTAGTACCTTCTTTCAATGACCATAATCATGTAGGCTTACAATTAAAGTTAAGAATAATCCGAATGTTACAGTTTGTTCAGGATATGCCCTACGTAAGCTCCTCTTTAGGGTATCCTGCTAATAGTAGTAACCTATTGAAACTATTATAAGCTATCCGTACTATTCCGTAGTCTCTACCGTATATTAGACTATAATAGACTATAATAAGTGTAGGCCTACAGTGCCCTACACAGTCCTTACAGAGACATTATTAGTTTTCAGCATCTGTTAAATTATTGAAAAGTCATATTTTGCACATCCGTGTCATAATACAATGCAGGTATAATATTTGACAATCGATTTACATAATATAGATCTCTGTCGAAGTATCAACAGTTTCTACACCTAGGTTACATTGTTTGTTACAATACAATACAATGCAATACAATACAATACAATACAATACAATACAATACAATACAATACAAATTCAATACAATGCAATACAATACATTGAGGATTTAACTTCCGGTTCCTCACCCGAAGGCGATGTCAGGGACGTCTCAAGCAGATTATGCAACTGCAAGCAGTTCTATACCACCAGAAGTGACTTGCCAATGCATGGACAGAAAAGAAAGCGAGATTCGAAACATTTCAAATCCATTAACCAGGGCAAGAAAATCTGATTAATCAGAGCCAAGGATGAATCAAATGGGTCTTCAGCTTGCCCTGGAAGGTTGCAATACATGAAGATCCTGTGGCAAAGAATTCCAAAGTGTTGGAGCGGTAAAACTGAACGATCGCCTACCTACATTAGGCTACTACGTGGTGTATTTCAAGTTTTGGCATCTACTCTATTCTCAGATGAATTTCATTTAAATTCATTATTATTACAAATTAGAAACAGCACGGGATTCCAGAGTGGCGGTGCTTTATTTAAAATAATATTTTCATTTATATTTCTATCTATATTTTATTTTCATATATTCTCTAAGACTTGCATGTATATAGGCTTCTCTACATATTTCTTAAAGCAATAAAGATAGGCCTACAGTTTTTCTTTTATATCCAGTGTCTTTTACACCAGGCCATGAAACAAAATTTAATCATTTAAAATAATGCCATCGTGTAATAAAACTCAGAATTTAAGTGATTTCTCCGCTAGAAGAGAAAGGTTGCCTACGGTCCACCTGAACCTGAAGGCATAATCAACGACGGATCATGTTATTGGTTCAAACGCAGACCTAAAGGCCTACACGCATCAACCTACCACACGATCCTTAACCACTATACCGTACTAACCCGCCTGGAATGTAGGCCCTAAATCCCGAAAACGAGCTCAAAACACGACTTTCTTTTCAGCTAATGAGAATAAAAGCATTTGTTGGTAATTATAATGGGCCTATAACATATAACAATCAATGTTCAAAATTGAGAATAAGATCAGCAACTGATTCATAATAACAATTCTATCCAATATACAGGTAGACCTACAGCTAAATATAATATCTGTCCCAACAATAAGTTCGTCCGCGGGCTAAATACAATTCTACAAGGAGCTGCTTTTACTGAAGCATCGAATGAAAACAGTTATGTGATTGAGTCTTGAGCGTAGCATGCCAAGCAGTACCTGTAGGCCCGGGCTTATAGGCCAAACAGCGTGAGAGGCAGACACCGTCAACAATAAATGATTATGCGCCCCAAAAATATCCACAAAACATACTCAAACAAAACATACAAAACTAAAAAATACAATACAAAACAAACAAATTAGGATTTAATGTCCGGTTCCTCACCCGAAGGCGATATCACGAACGAG
>JAQFZF010002327.1:0-12594 GCA_034695365.1 Enchytraeus norvegicus
CTCAATTAATAACAGCAACCACAGATAAAAATTCATGATAAAATCGAGCACTGTGAAGCCAAGGCCAAGCTGATAAGTCATCAAAGAAGTCCACTAAAAGGTACATAAGTGATCTCCACTCCTGTGGGTACCTGAATACTGATATAATTATCGTATGTCTATATCCAGGACTTTAGACTGGAACTCTTAACATTGCAAAGCCAATAAAATTTGATAATTATCTATTTCAGAATTTATAGAATCCTATTCTGTAGTTTTGCTTTATGTTGAGGCTCACTATTTTATGCGCTAATGGATGAAATATATATAATAGGCCTGATAATAGCAGTGCTGGTCTATCGCAACTCGTGCAATTACTACAAATTATTTAACGTTCGTATTGTTCTCTCACCAATTAATATATCAATCAATCAATAACTCAATTGATTAATGACTGTCAAGTTTATATCATTAACTTATGAAACATTGAAATTTCAATTTTATGCTATTTAAATAAAAATTAATTTCAGAGACACTGCTTATTTCTAATTTGTTAATAGTTGGAAATAAAATAATTCACTTAATCTGTATTTGTGATCTTAATTTTATTGATTTAGTTGCGTAAAGAAGTTTCAAAAAGCTCGATCTCTCGCTCGAGTTTATCTTTATTATTTCAGGAATTATCATATCACATTACTTTTAGTCTAAATGTAATGAAACAATTAGGCTGAGCCGCATGTCTAGACGGTTAAGTGACTGGATTGCGGATGAATAAGTCTGTTGTTCGAATCCTAGGACGCACCCGTCACTGATGTTCTCGGGCCGAGAAACTGACATTTAAATTCGGCTTTAGACTAAGTCTAGTTAAAAAGCTCAAGTCTTAAGCCTTTTTATGCAATGATATTTGTTTACGGTGACTCCTTTGGCTTATCTAGATTGAATTGCCACAATTGTTGCATGTTTGCCTTGTGAGCCAAAGGTTGTGGATTCAGCTCCCAGTTCTGTTTGTCACTGACATTGTGCTTAGCTCACCCGTCGCTGATGTAACCAATAGGCCGCGAAAATAACTTTTAATTCGGCTTTAACCTTTATCAGGGAATATATAATTATAATGTTAAGCCATTGGGCCGATTTATAGGGAGTGCTTAAATCAAATCGTCGTATTTCACAAGCTCCTATGTAGGGTCATTGCAGGTCTGTCTACAGTCAATCAATCCAGAAGTGTATTTCTAAAGCACCGCTCAATAGGAAATGCTACAGCAGTGCTAAAATTAAAAATGGAGCTATAGAGATCACAGTCATGTGGCAGCCTCGACCTTTGCAAGCCTGCAATTTGAGCGACCAATTGGTATAACATACGTGTCTATCCGCAATATTACAGCATTTCAGGGCACTGAACTCGTAACCACTTGCTCAAGAACCTACTGCACTAGCACTAGACCACCATCTAGATCCGCAAATTCCGCATTGGCCCAAACTTTGACTATAGATCCAATCCTAAGTATTAATGTTTAATATTCAATATAGTATATCATGCCAGAGCATCTCTATACTTTACAAGATTAGGTTAATAATAATACATTAAAGAAACATAATACACATCTAACAAATAAATCACAACCAAACATTCATAGACCTTAGGATCTGTGCAACATGAGGCTATGACAAAAGTCACTAAACACGCAATAGCCTAGTTCGAACAATAACAATATACTGCTCACTGCGCATGCTCTGCGGTATATAGGTCAAGTTGACTAAATCACTAGTCTTAGCATATAAATACTTGGGAACAGCCACATTTCTCTATTATTTCGACCATATGCGGTGATTTCGTAGGTTTATATTTAATAACATTTATTGGTGCAGGTGTTTTAACTGTTTGCATATATGACTCCGTGGTTAAAATTTGTGTGAAACTCTTGAATATAATTATTTTATGATAAAAACTGTATGCTTATCATAGAATAGCTCTGCAACCATCCACCAAGGAGTCCATAGCAACGACCACGGACCTCCTAGAATTACTTGACTCTAATCAGCCTATTAAAAGCATACATATCACACATTATGCACAGTATTATATAACAAGTTCACATGCACTAGAAGGTCACATGCATTAGAGAAACAAATGAAAAGAAGAGTTTTTAATTATTTCTTAAAGCTACAGTATGTAACAGTGGACTGTGAATAACACATTTTACACAAGTACACACATTTAGACCTGAAGACATAGCCTACACAATACATATAGATCCATAAAACTAAAGCCGAATTTGACGTCAGTTTCTCGTCCTGATGGCCATATCAGTGACGGGCAAGCCATCGGATTGGAATCGTGAATCAATGAAACGGACTCGGACACTCAACTGATGTGTTATCTGCTCTACCATAGAATAAAATACAAGCGATTGTTACATAAAACAGTACGATGGTAAGAAAGATAATAAAGTTGTTGGAATGCGGTACGCCCCCTTCGAGTGTAAAATTATGTCATTACGTGATTTATTGCGCTGTCTAGGCCTACCTAGCATGCAGCCTAATAACTTGACTTAGTTAGGCCTAGGCTCACAGCATCAAGTCTTTCGACATTTAGGTATCAGTGTGTAATTGCGTATAGTATTTAGGCCTTACATTACAATTAGACTATAAATTACGACTGCTGTAAGTAGCCTATAGTCTATAGGCTCCCCTGCAGACCGGCGAATAGTCATTATTAGTCATTAGACCGGAGTCTAAGTAATCCTAATATTTTATTTGCTTCATTTACGTTATTTTATATTGACGCTGCAGTGTAAGAGGTTGTACTTCGAAGTTCCTCGCACACTAACAGTAAATGTTAACTTAGCTAAGCCTATATAAAAGGTAAAGGTTGTTTGCCATATTCGTTACCGAACGTAGGCGCGGAGCTGATCCCGATCCTGAGCAATTTCAGCACACAGGAGACATAGTCATTAATCCGACGGTGAGATCACCAACCTCACTCTATACAATCCAATTTGATAATTGGATCATATGCGCTAGACCTGTGGTAACCTTCGCAATCTTCTGAAGTATTAGTAGGTACTACTTCTGAAGTCGCAGTAGTACCTACTACGTACTAATTGCTCTCAATTATACAACCCACGAAGGGATGGTGGGCTTGGTTGGCCCGTTGTACATCCGAGATTTTACTTTCTGATTTGCTCGACCGGGAATCGAAACCCGGACCTTATGCGCAACAGTCGACCAAACTGGCCGACGCGCTAACCAAGTGAGCTACGGAGACGTACTAGTCTATAGAACGAGTAGAAATAGCCTATAGTATATCCATATAAAAATGCCGAGTGGGTCGCGATTAAGCTTCCATATTTTTACTGGGTCACGATCCCTGTAGAGTTTGAGAAACGCTGATTTAGCCTATGTCTCGCTAGGATTTCAGTGGAATAGGCCATGGGCCTACATGTAATTTAAAGTAGTTCGAGTTTTAGAGAATTATTACGTTAAATTTTGAATTTAAAGTTTTAGAGAATTAGAATAAAATTTATAGTTTAAGAATTTATAGAAAAAAGACGGTCATATTTCTATTTTCTACCCGCGAAACTTCGAAAAAGACCAATCGAGAACTGGGCGTATAGTACAATGCGACGAAACAGATGGTAGTGGCGGAAATAGGGGTGAGGGATAGATGGTCTCCTACTCCACAAGGAAACAAATTTGGAAAACAACCTTGAATTAACCTTTTGGTAACTTGTTTCTTAAATAAATCAATATGTCTTCCTTTTGTAGGCTTAAAAATATATACCCCCCCCCCCCTCATCTCATAAAATATGGACGGATCGGTTAATAATCCACACTTTCCACAGGCGTACTCAAAAAGTCTTAGGAAAGTATGCCCGAAAGGTAAAAAGTTATAATCTAGGAATAATAATTTGTCTTGCAGGTAGGCGTCAATTATTGTCATACAAGTGTAAATTCTTCGTAACGTTAGCAGCAGTTGGCGTCACCCAATTCAAACACTCGAAATATTATAACTTCAATGAATAGATCGGAACATGCTAAGCACCTGCAATGGTATTAACCGGTTAAACCAAACAGAGGTCCTAATTTGTATCATTACTTAATTAATCGAGTTTTCTTATCTTTGACATCTCGGAATTACTTAGGCTAGGTGTAAAATCTAGACCAGTCAGTGCTGTTTCATCGAAAACAATAGCAATAGCTCCACAACCGTTATCTTAATAAAAATAGAAACCTTGAGGTAGCCTAGTGCCCACTACATGGCACATGTGTTAAACCAAAAGTAGCTAGGATTATCGGATATACTCTAATAATAGTCCAAGAGACACTATTATTAGAGTATATCCGATTATAATTATTGGACTCTATAATTGTACTCTGACAATAGAGTCTAATATTTTTGATCCCATCAGAAATATTCAAAAACTGTAATTGAAATCATTATTCAATTTTGAGTACCGGTATCTTATATTCTGATAGACTATAGACTATAGACCTAAGATTTGAGATATCTTTGTACATTTTTCGCTTAGGCCCCCACAATAATAATAGGGGAGATCATGGCTAAATTGTTCGAGAAGAGTGGACTGCATCGTAGCTTGTAATTGTTACACTGTGCCCGACGACCCCTTGCAACACATTTTTCGTAGCTTGACCTACCTTTCGATTTTCCTTATTGTTCAATCATTTCATAACAAAAAAATTTCATTTTGATACAGGTATGAAGAAATCGCCCATGATGATATTTAGGCCTAATAGACGTACTCTATATTTATCTTAGAAAGTTAGAAAGCATGTTTCTAATTCAATACTTAGGCCAATTGATATTGGCCGATGAAATTAACTGATTGTAGTCCTAGGCTGCCTCTAATTAACGGAACTTAGATAGACATTCAACATTACCAAGTGCCGTTGTTCAATATGATAGCGTAGCGGCCCACAAGAAATACACACAGAATGCAACTGACCATCGATAACTGATCAACAGTTTCATCGATAAGAATATATAGCAATTAATAAAAATAGGAAACGGGGGACAATGGAAATACGACTAATTAGAGAAAGGCGCCATCGCCGCCATGTTCAAATCAATTTGTTTAGGATCCTGCATACAATTGATTAATATTGAATCAAATTGGCTACGATATTGCCTAATCATTCTGGTGACAACAGTCGGTCCCGAGACCCAAGTCTAAAACCCTTCCTCTGCTGTCTGAATTCAACATTTTGAGTCTACCTTTCTGAGGAGCTAAGCTACGATGTGGGGAGCTGAGAAGAGGATTGCAAATGTAGAGATGACGGTGAATGTGATAAAGAGATATAAACACAATCTGTCAATCACCATCGCTGCAAATCTCCAATCACCGCATTCTCGTTCATATTTCTCTGCCGTTCTCTTCCTATCAGAGAGAACACGAATCTCAATCAGCATTGATTCCAATATTTCAATCATCTCCGGGTTGATTTTCAGATACTCGCCTGACGGAGTAACTTTTATTTTATTTCGATGTTCGCCAGATGGAACACCTTCTTTGTCAGATATCGGACCTTGAGGGACGCCATAACGTTTAATTTCAAAATCAGAAAAACTTCCTCTACAAGGTTGCTCGCGGTTGACTGTTGTCGGATTTTTTAAGCTGCCCGTTTTATTGTCTCTCTTTATAGCATGACTTGATGACGTCAGCGAATCTTGTGTTCTTCTGCGATCCGCAGATCGGGATCGACGATTTGCAGCTCCATCATTTTTCAGAATCGTTGATCGGAAACCTGGAACTACTGTTGTAGAGTATTTAGTGATACCAAAGCGTTTTGGTGAAAGCCTGACTCTGCAGTCGTTGTTAATATAAACGACATTCATCATTGGTCTAGGGTTCTTTGGTTTTGTCGTTTCATCTATAGATTTATGGTTACTCGTTTTGCGTTTGAAGATGCTAATCCTACCTTTCTTCAAATCATTCCCAGCTTGGTCAGGTTTATATTGTTTATAAGTAGAATCTGATGATTTGATTGGTCTGCGCATCTGAACAATCCAAGCCAACCACTCACAGATCACCACGCGAACCTGAAAAATAGTGAAATATGCTTAATTAGATGTTATTTGTCTTCCAAGTCATATGTTTAATGAAAGGCTAAGTATACTGCGATCTGGGAAGAATTCTATCAATAAAAACTATCATGTCATGTATTAATGATATCGTACGTTCCAAATCGATTGCCATATTTGTAATGGCATGAGGTTATTGACGCGTTTGAAGTAATTATTATATAGTCCCGATCAACAGGCTTTAAAAATAATGATTCCATAAAGGTCCTAAAGATATAAAGAATTTCTGCAATGTCAGCCCAGTTTCAGCACAATGACACCGCCGCAATGATAGGGCAATTAACGCCTTAATTAATTACTAGATAATAACCAGCTGTTCATTACATGCCCATTCAATCCGTCGGGTACCGCGACGCCGCGTAAGGATTACATGCCATGTATTAATGAGAGTGCAATGAATCCCTCGGCTATTCTTATGTCGCTCGGATTTATTGGTATCAACCGACGTGGGGTCAATTGGCATTGGTTCAACTGACGCTGGTATCAATTGACACAAGGTTCAAATGACTTACGACTAACTGACGGGGTTCAACTGACGCGGGACCAACTGACGGGATACCGAATTTTAGTATATTTATTTTTCAGATAAATACCTGTTAGTATTACATCAATTTAGAATAAATTTTGGAGTAAAACTAAACCAATTTTTTTTTTAGCATCAATCTATTTGCCTTCCAAGTTTAAGTAAATGCGCTTTTCCATAATTTTGGGAAGACGCAGAAACGTTACAATAATTGTTAAATTAATTTATTGAATTAATAATGGACTGATAGCAAGGCTGATTGATTGATTTATGACATTGATAAATTGATTTGTTAAATATTAGTGCGCAGTGATACCCAGTTCGGCATTTTATGCATCTTTGGGCTGCGATGATGATAATTGAGCACCAGCACAGTGAAAACCACCGACATGGAACACATCAACATTATAGAGGCAAAGTACATCCCTGCATCAATCAATAAATATATAGTTAATCAAAACGCAAATCAGTCAGTCAATTAAAAATGGAGCTGAATTATTTGCAGTCTCAATCACTTTGCAGTGAATCAGCGCTATTAAATTTCGCGTTTATTTTAACCTAGAATGTCTCGATTTGACGAACTACTGTACGATCCAATTCGTTCGCAATGGCATCGCTGTTATAAAACCCACAAGGCTGTACTATCTAAGGTAAGCCTATATAAAATCAAATCTATAGGTCAATCTAGTATAGGGTAATAATAATAACAGCGTATGCTATTGATCCCTCCAGGTGGCGAGATAACCGGGACTCGTTTCCAAATTCGGCTAGCTAGCGCAGTCGTTGGAGCGTGTATTGGTAAATGTACACAGACTGCTTGCTATAGGGTAATACAAAATACGAATAAATCATCAAATCAATCGATCGATAAATATAAAAGAGATAAGGAAAGAGAGAGAGACAGAAAGAGAGAGAGAGAGAGACAAAGACAGAGAGACAGAGACAGAGAGACAGAGAGAGAGAGAGAGAGAGAGAGAGGGTGCAAGAAAGATAGTGAGGGCGTGATTTTAACTAACCAATCAGTGGTAAAGCATCAGACGTAGGTGGCATGGCCTCTGCCACTAGCAAAAGAAACACCGTTAGAGACAGCATTATCGTTACACCTGTGCAGCGACAACAACAACAGCAACAAAAATAATTGGAGTATTGCCGGCATCCATGACAACATCGACCACAATTTCAATTTTTTTCGAAAAAAATTCGGTCTCAACCGAAAAGAGTCGACCAAATTCTTCCAAGACCTCTACAGTTCTATGCAGTCTGGTGCTCTAATGTGTATAAAGCGCTTCTGAGACATTGCTAGGATGGGCTAGATTAAAACTTTCTAATTGATTTATTTATTGAATGACTGATGTGGGCACGTTGTTAGATACCTTTATATAATACTTCATTTTTTAATATACAGTTTATCGTAACGGCAACATTAATTTAAATCTTCTTCCTTAATACGTCATTTAGCAGACAGCAAACCTAATGAAATCTTTTCTCCAGAGTCGGGCGGTAGTGTAAATGCGAGCAGGGCCATGGAAGATATGAGCACACAGGGCAGGATGAGATTAAACCCGTAGAACAGGGTACGACGCCTGATATGGACGGTAAAGGTTATGTCTATATACTCCTCCGGGCAGCAGTCGTATCTTTTGACATTGCGCACTGCAGGCATTCCTGCGTTAATCAATCAGTCAATCAATCAATTGAATTATGCTGCGAAGTTCGGTGCATATCCAATATCATTCTATTTATGATCTCTGTTCACTATCAAAAGCAGCAGTAGAGAGCAGTAGAAAACTCAAAAATTAAATAGAACTAAACTAAATAACAATGTATATTGTACACGTACATGTAGAACGTCCTGATTGTCAAAAACGCGTCGGCAAAACTAAAATAATAAAAAATTTATGTGGTGAAATTTTTAAAAACAATAGTTTAGTTAATAATTAATTAATAATTGACCTAATTCTATCTCTCTCTAGTGCACTGCCAAATGACAGGTCCAAGGTACATATTCTAAAACACAGTCTGCTATCACGCTGACTAATGAGCACCCCATCGATCATCAAGTTGATCACATCAAAAAGGCCATGCCTTTACCACATCCAAAATGTAACCTTTTTGTTGGGAATATATTTTCTGACTTCCGATGTGGTTTCCCGTTGCCTTCCCCAATCTAACGTAAGTTTTATATAATAATAATTTTTTATCTTGGACCTGCACTGTGTTTGACAAGCGTTAGTACCTATACAGATGTCCCTGATATTCCTGATACTGATTTCACCAGATGATGAAACGGACGTTATACCCGTATTGTATTGTTCTATTGTTGTATAATAAGACGAGATAGGAGATCTCGCTAGTTCAGTTGGTAATTATATCAGATACTGTAGCTCGGAGAAGAGCTAGATTTCAAACGTGCAAGTGGAAGTATGTGCACAATGTGTGCACTATTTTATCCTGAACGTGCAATCACTGCAATGCAAGTAGAACTGCGAAAGCGTGAATAAATAATGAATAAAAATTATTAATAATGACAAAATCTAACCGATGAGATCCCACTCTCCGTTCTTGATAAAGCTGGAAATATCTCCTCCCTCTCCATTCAAGGTAAGGTTAATCCCAGCACTGTCGTAGGACCAAGAGCCAAACTTCATGGCGCACTTCTGATCATCGAAGGGGAACCAGGTGATGTCTATGATACAGGTACTGAGAAACAGGCCCGGAGGCACCCAGAGACACTCACCCGTCCATGAGATGACCACATTAGTGGGGAAAGTTGAATCAATGTCTTCATCAGCGCTGTTTGCAGTGTAAATGAATTAATAAATCAGTTAATCAATCGCTTAATCAATCACTCAATCAATCAATCAATCAATCAAATTGTAAGAAGAAACAGAGCAAGAGAGAAAGAAAGAGTTGTTAAAATTTATCTAAAAAATCAAATCTCGACGGGGAATGATGAAATTGTTTACGTTCTCGCATCAGAATCGAGTTAGGAGTAGTGGCGGGGGAACAACTTTCAGGTCAGTCAGTAAAATATTCCCAACACCCTTTGGCACGGGTCAGTATCGGTGCACAGGCGTTGGAAGGCTAATAAAGACATCTGCGACTGCAGCCATTGAGGCGATATTAGAAAACAAAGGTACGATTAGTCATGGAGTGGGAACAAATAATAAATTCACACAAACAGCAACTAAGAAAGAAAACTAGCAGGTGCGCTTATCATTTGTGAAATATTTTAACAATTTGTGTCCATTGAACTGAAATATATCAATTTAAAAAATTGGTCTTCAATAAACTGAAATATATTAATTTTAAAAAAATTGGTCATCAATGAACATGCACATAATCTTATCTGGTCTATCTGACTGGCATCCATCAAAACAAGATTATTGTTTAATTTACATAATATGAATATTTAACGGACGTTTATTATGCAAACTTTGATCGCATATTTAAATTTCATTTACTATATTTGTTCATTGTTAATTATTAGTCACAAAGATTTGCTGTTTGTAAACCTTTTATTTTTTATTGAATGCCTGTATTTAGTATAAACAGTTATTCTTACAGGGTTGTCTAACCCTTTTTGGTGTCTAATAAAATGAAAAACAAAATGAAAACCAGCATATAAAGTATCATTTATAATTACCAGACTCACCTGTTATACATGAGAATATCTGGTCTCCAGATCAATGCCGGTGGTACACGAATGGTCTCCAATCCTCCATACTTAGTCTTATCCCAGGCTAAATTATAGTCCCGCCAACCCTCACAGTCAATCAAGCAATCAAATTATAAGACAGAGACATGACTTTACCCTTGTCTTTTACCGGGTGGTTGAGAATGTAGACCAATCGAGAAGTGCACATGCCGTAAGAGACGACTCACACAGATGCCACAGTGAAGTGCAGAGTGGTCTGCGCAGTACGTGACTTCCGTGCACTGGGCCTTTGGTCGCTCAAATTCCAGATATGCAGTGGTCATCTGCCGCATCGGTTATGGTTTATGACAGGCCGGCTCGGCTACTCCATCCTTCACTGTTAAACGCGCTTCTGACACTCGGTTTATAGTGCGCTATATAATAGTTTTTTGATTAATTGATTGATTGATTATATTGATTGATGGATTGATATAATAAATTAAGCACAGTAGCTCTTTAATTAAATAGCTCCGTTAGTTCCAAGATGAACTCGATCAAGCACTCAACTAGTAAAGATAACTAAAAGTAAATTTTTTTAAATTCTAATAAAGTTAAATAAGTTAAATTTCTCAATCCGATCTCTCAATACTTTTGATAGTCTACTTGTTAAAATACTTATGACGATGCACATCATTTGAATTAGGACTGCCATTTTGAAAGATACATCTATATTCAGAATGTAATCTGTAATTTTAATTTTTTTGTGCGTACGAGAAATAAAATTAAATATAGGCTCTGAATTCATGAAATGGGTCATACTAACAATGTTAAGCCACAGGTTGGTGCTGATGATCTGAAACTTTTCATCCTGCACGTGACATAGAGAAACCATTCAGAAAAGCAAATAATAGTAATTGTTTAACGTCCGTTTCCTCATCCACGGATGATGTCAGGAACATATATAGATGTGAAATACTAGGTCATTGATCTGCGTATCTACAAGATCTAGGCTGAGACAAAGACTGTGGCTTTTGGCTTGCCTTTGAAGTAACAATGTGTAGAATTGCTGTCAAACGGGAATTGAGACTATTGCGCTTGTTCTAAAATTTAGCTTAACTAATGGTATAGACCATAGATTAATATACACTCTGAGTTAATAAAAAACATGTGCGCAGTCTTTCGGCCGTAACTTTGGAATTTGTAAACCGATTAAAAAAATTATTGCATAGTTAGAATCAGGATGAAATTTGCCGTAAGAGATATTAAAGCAATTATGTTAATTACAATAGAAAATAAACATCGTGGACGAGTTGGAGCAGCGCCTGGTAGACGTTTGGCAAAGCATGCAACAAACTGTCTCGGAAATTGTTAGATCAGTATATAAATGCCAAAGTTATGGGCGAAAGACTGCGCACATGTTTTTTTTACTCAGAGTGTATATTAATATACAGGGTAGGGTTAAAAAACACCCCCACAGCGAAATCTCAATAACTTCGTCAAAGCTGAAGATTTATTTAAAAAATTTTCAGAGCATTCTAGAGGAGGAATTTTGACATCTAACCTCCAAATTTGGTCGAGCAAAATATATATAAATAAAAAAGTTACAGAGTTTCTACAAAAAAATCTAAAAAACCTAATTAACAAAGCATATTTAAATAGAAGTAGCACAAGAATGGATCGATTAGCATAATCCGGAGTTCGTTAAGAAGGATGACTGGCCACCTAACTCACGTGAACTCATTCCTCTCGACTACCACGTCTTGGGCACTATACTTGAGCGGTACAAGGTGTTTACTCCAAAATCAACCAACAAGGCTGAACTCAAGACTGTGCTGGAGACAATCTGGGAAGACTTGCCACAACAGGCTATCGATCTGGCTGTGCTAGCATTCCGGAAGAGATTACAAACGCGCATTCGACCAGATGACGGTCACTTTGAATACCTACTCAAATAGAATCGGCAGCATTAACAAACGACCCTCTGCGGAGCCACAATTCAATAAAAAAAGAATGAGCGCCTGTTTAATAAGCTTTGTTAATTTTGTTTTTTCGATTTTTTCGAAGCAGTAACTTTTTTATTTAGAGATATTTTTCGACCAAATTTGGAGGTTAGATTTCAAAATTCCTCCTCTTGAAAGCCTTAAAAAATATTTTTATACATCTTGAGTTTTGACAAAGTTATTGAGATTTCGCTAGGGGGTGTTTTTTTTGCTCCACCCTATATATTAATAAAATAATATATTGTCACATGGACGCAGGCTTACGCCTCTATATATCCACATCCACACTAAAAAATCTTATATAGTCTATAATAGGACATAAATAGAAGAGTTTTTAGACAGTGTAAATTATACT
>JAQFZF010002328.1:0-12593 GCA_034695365.1 Enchytraeus norvegicus
TTACTGCATCTAAACTAAATACATTTCTTCAAAGGGAAAATATATGTTCTGAGGTGGTTTTCTGTTCTCTTTCACAGCATCTGCGTTGGTTGGTCATTTTTTGTGACACATTAACAATTTTTGGTTGTACTGTACTCAAATTTTCCGAACCTAATGGGTTATGCTTTTATTTGTGTTTAATTTATTATATAGTTTTTTATTGTGGTTGGAATAACTAGTCGGTAACATACTTGCCTGGTATGAATCTCTTTTTGGTTCCCAGTCGAGTCTCCGTCTCTGACATTATCCTTGGACAAGGTAACAAGCATATATCTGAACTTACACCATGTTTATTTTACTTTCACTTTTATCAATTTTTCGATGTCGATGGACCATTGGACACATGCATATTGTCACTAATAAGCATGAGGATGTGACATTTAACATTGGCATTGACTTTAAAATCTGTAGCACCCTCACTTTAAATCTGCCCTCAATGTACTAATTGTATTCTTATAATAACCTTTCTCTGTTTTAATTGATATTTATATGAGTTATTTTGTGTACTCTAGGTGACAACAAAGCGAGCCCAGCAGTGGTGTGACTCCAAGAATCGTATTCCTTACTTTGAGACGAGCGCCAAGGAAGCGATCAACGTGGAGCAGGCGTTCCAGACGATTGCTCGTAACGCTCTCGCTCAGGAGTCGGAGACAGAAGTGTACAATGAATTCCCTGATCAGATCAAGTTGTCTAGCGAGCAGCCAGCCCCACAGGGCGGCGGCAGATGCTGCTGAGTCTATTTTACATCTTGAGTCATTGTGACGCAAGGGATGGATATAATATTTCGTTAAATTTGAATTTACTTGTCTGATATACATGTGTACACTAATATGTATTATATACATATATAATAGGTTATTATTATAGAGACCGTATAGTGTATTAGATTATCGATAATATTAATATATCCCACATACAACTTTCAATGTCATCTTTGAGGGAAGAACTGGACATTATTTCATATTGAATTAATGTTGCAAAGTTAATAAAATAATATGAAAGATATAAGACTATTTCATGCTTGTAGAAGAGTGTGCATATATGTATATATTAAGGGACTAAGTTGGAGCTAATGTTAGTTTCATCATCCAAGGATGCTATCAGTGACTGGTCGCAATAGGATATTGAACCAGATACCACGAACTGAACTACTTGTGTTTACATTAATCGTATTCATGTCTGTATGCCTGCTTATAGTTAATACATGTACGACATCGTATATCAAGTATAATCTATTGCCTTTATACTTGTAGTGATATCTATTAAATAAATACTTGTATTGTATCTATTACATACATACTTGTATTGTATCTATTACATACATACTTGTATTGCATCTATTAGATACGTACTTGTATTGCATCTATTACATGTAGATACATACTTGGATACATATTAACTTTTGTACGCTTCTGTGTATTTTCATGTAGAGTGTTTTCACTGTGAAAGTCATTCTGTCTCTCTAGGAAATGCTGTAGTTTATTTAGATAAAAAAATTGTAGTTTTGTGTACAAAACCTGTGCAGTGTACACATTCTCTAGAATAGCATTTAAATATTTGATCTTAAACTTGGTATAAAAGTTGACGTAGTTATTCTTGTGAATTATGATATTAGTATTATAGAATAAAATTATGGAAATTATTTAAATATAATTATCATTTTTATGTATATAATGCAGTCAATATAGTTTAATATATAATAATTGTTAAATTTAAGACTGATTAGAATTTTTTGTTCATTAGTGTCTAATTAATAATTATTATTAACAACAAAGGTTCTGTACCGTTCTCCTGAGAAAAATTGATATTTGAAAGTACTTACCAAAATATAGCACATTGAAAGAAATTAAATATGCAATTAGTCAAGTGAGATTTTTAAAACCATTTTCTCATAAAAAGTTATTTTAAAGGTACAAAAGATTGCGAAATAGTAAGATCATAAGATGTAAATAATATGTCTTCGTCAGTTTCAATTTACAAGTAGTATCAGCCCGTTTATGTGAGATGATATTGATGTATTGGGACAACTTTGAAAGTTATCATTTTCTGATTGTTTTCTACATTAACATTATTGTCTGTTTAGTTACAGTTGTATTGTTGATGCTTTGTATTGCATGATTGCATCATTGGTTGAAGCTAATACATGTGCTATACATCACTTCGTACTGTTGATGCATTGTATTTCATGATTGCATTATTAGTTGAAGCTAATACATGTGCTACACATCACTTTGGACTGTTGATGCATTGTATCTCATGATTGCATCATTGGTTGAAGCTAATACATGTGCTACACATCACTTTGTACTGTTGATGCTTTGAATTGCATGATTGCATGATTGGTTGAAGCTAAGACATGTGCTACACATCACCTTTTATTGTTGATTCTTTGTATCACATGATTCGCATCACTGACGGAAGCAAATACGTGTGCTACACTATAGTACACATCACTGGCTGAAGCTAATACATGTGCTACACATCACTTTACCACAGACCTTTCATTAGTACTGGGCACTCAGTGGGGAGTTGTTTACATCCTATAATTTAGGTTTGAGTTTGTTTAACGTCAAGGTTCAGAAGCACAATGTACTTCTCTTCAAGACGGTTCAACGCAATCGACCACTACAGTCACAAATATTGGGATTAAGCTTATTACAGCTTTACTCCACAAAGCCCCCTGCAGTCTATTACAGACCACTGAGTCAGAGCAAAAGCAGAATATTGGTTGTATAAAATAATCCGAATATTATTTGTATAAATTTTTTGTGTGTTGTTGAGGTTTATAGACATTGTGCCATAACTAGATGATTAACATCTGTGTCTCCGAGGCCTCTACTTATGACCTCGGTACACACAGGTCATAAGTACAGGCCTATAATAATTATGATTATAATTTATCTAGGCTACTTAAACTAAGTAGTGTAGGTATCTTTTAACTACAGGTATTTATACTTTGTGCATACTATTTGAATTAAGTAAATGTCTGACAAATATAATTACTAATATGTTCAATCAGATTCCATATAAACATGAAAGTTACATTTGGTAAGCTTCAGTTAAGTGGGAGCAAAGTTTGTCTTGTTCTAGATATACGGATGACGTATTCAGTGGGGGCAGTGATGACATATTCAGCCGGGGCCAGCCGTGCCCTGGCTGAAAACGCCGTGCCGCGACAGGTGCCCGGTATGAAAATATTTTGTTAACATTTTGATTGAATTAATAATTCCATATGAAACCCACTGTCTTACCGACGGTAGGCCTATTTGTCACGGAGAGTGTCTGTAGCTATTCAGTTAAAAAATGCTTAAATTCTAGTACTTACAACATTTAATTATTTTTCATCAGTTTCAATGTACCCCATCTCGGGACCTTGGTGCCGCGGCAGTGCCCCAAATGCTGGCGCCGCCATTGGACGTATTTTATATGATAATCTGATTTAGAATATGTAAAGGAAATGCTATTTCTGATTTATATAATATGCCAATATAATTGGTTGAGCATGAAATTAATCTGATATTCATAATCATCGTTTTTGACTAAATATTTCAATATTATACTGGAAATGTGTTGGTTTGTTGCACGTGTCCACACGGGTGGGGGGGGAGCTCGGACCAATGCAGGGGTGGGAGGTTGAAACCGGTTTTGGATGTTTAAAAAAATGAAATATTTAGAAACTCAAAATGGACTTTTAGGCTTAATGATAGACCAAGACGATCCATTGAATTAATTTATGATACAACTGGCGTGTGATTTGTGCAATTGGCCTATATATTCTTGTACATATTGAGGCTACTTTCATTTGTAGCCTGCTGCCTGCATGTACATATGAATTTTTCAAAAGGATTGTTTCCAATTGTATAAAATATTTAATTAAAGTGTATTTTTGAAAATGTCAACAAGTTTAGTAGCCTACTTGTGTTTCTAATTAAGTTCTGTACTGGTAGTGCTCAGTATTGTTGACCCGCAAGGCCAAGCCCGGAACCTTCAATGTCAAGCCCAGAACCATCAAGACCAAAGATCCCATAGTTGACGTAAGATTTTGAAGTTAGACCACACCAGACTTAAAGTTGATTTTTCTGTTCATAAATTTAAAGTCTGTACTATAAACAACTTAATTAAATATAATTAACTAGTTTTAGTTTAAAAGTGATTTATTTTTAGTTGTCTAAAAAATTCATCTAAGTTAGTGATCAATGCCTTGGACCTGAGTTTCAAGGCCATGCCCCTTCAAAGCCTGGGCCTGAAACCTCATGCCCAATGCTTACTTTTGCTTAGACCATTAGGCCAAGGATGAACATAATTATAGCATTGAGGCCACTTCCGCTGTCTTAGTGGTAGCGTCGTGGTCTTTCGAACAAGACGTCCGGAGTTCAATTTCCGGTTGCTCCGTACCGAGAGTAGGCCTAAAATCTCCGGCGTACAAGTGGGATGGTTGATCGCTGCATTGAGCCTGAAATGGGTCTTAAACAAGCATCTAATTCAATATCCCGTTCTACGGAGACGTTTTAGGGAGACGGGTTTGAGTCTTTTTGGCTCATACTTTTTGCTAAAATCTCGAATTCTGTGCGAAACACAGGAAAATTTTCGTCCAACTAGTGGGCTCGGACGAATATTCGTACCGAACATATTCGTCCGAGCCCACCAATTAGACGAACATGTACGGCGAATATCAGAAAATATTCGCCCGAACATTCGCCTGAATATTCGTCGAATATTCGCCCGAACATTCGCCATTCATGTTCGCCCAATTAGTGGGCTCAGGCGAATATGTTTGTGACGAATATATTCGTCCGAGCCCACTAATTAGACGAACATTTTCAATTCGTCCGAGTTACGTATGGTGAATAAATAGCCTTTGTGATGCGATCGATTTCGAACGTAGGCGCGGAGCTGGTCCCGATCCTGAGCGATTGCAGCACACAGGTGACAAGATTAGACCCCTACAAGAGATTAATTTTTAAAGTTTTTATTATCTATACTTCGTTTTTAACGTAATAAAATCAATTTATCTTATTTTTTTTAGCCCAGGGTCGTTTACCACCCAGGGCATTAAATAATAGATATATTATATTATTACAAAATATAAATTAAAATATATATATATATTATAACAATAGTAACAAATATAATAGACCACAATCATTATCGATTAATTATCGACCGTAGGCATGCAGAAGCAAGGGAGAACAAGATATAATATTATTTCTATACTAGTTCTTGTATTACTACATATTTTATTGTGATGTAGTATGTGTACTGTGTGTTCTGTGTAACAATATGCGATTGTCAGATTCACTTCAATAAACGAATATAAATATAGAACATCAAAATGTTCGCGTGTATTTCAACACGACGAAATACAAGAATTTCAGTTATTTCTTCCAATATCGCTCACGACGAACATGTTCGCACGAACATATTCGTCTAATTAGTGTGCTAGGACAAATATTCGCCGGGTGGGGGAAGGAGATAAACTTCGACCCGGAGACGCCACGAACAAGCCACGAATATGTTCGTCATAAATGTTCGTCTAATTGATGGGCTATGCCGAATATTCGCCACGAATATTTGCCGACAGAATGATCGTTGTTCGTGGGAGCTCACCAACTTGACACTAATTAGGCGAATATATGTCGGCGAATATTCGTCGCGAACAAGAAATGTTCGTTGTTCGGGACGAATATTCCCCTAATTGATGGGCTCTGGCGAATATATTCGTGACCCCAGACCCGGAAACTGGGAACACGAACATGTTCTGCTCGTGGTAGCCCACTAATTAGGCGAATATTCGTTGTTCGCGACGAAATCGCCGAATTAGTGGCCAGCTTTACGCACAGAAGAACACATATACTATTATATCAAATATACAAACCGGCTGAGCACAATAAATATACAACCAAATCATAAAGCATGCATGTGCATGATACAAATGATGCATGCATGCACAACAAATACATGCAATACATGCTCACCCAATATTACACCATTTACTTTAATACACATACACGCACATCTATAATCTATATTATGTCGGCCTAAATATTTCCTGTGAAGTTGTCTAACCAGAGTAACAACGAAACGACTGCATGCATATCGGCGACTACACTTTCAGCAATAACTGTAGCAACAGGACGATTTAAGCTAAAGTTAAAGTTAAGTTCAACGTTTGTTTCCGTATCAAAGGATACTGTCAGAGACCGACCCGGCTTGTACTAGAACTCGTGGCCTCCTGCTTACCAGACAAGCTTGCTATCGACACTAGCGACTAAGTTCCGTCCGGTTTTGCAATGGATATATGCCTATTCACCAATTCAAATTTACGATAGACGAATATAAACACTAACCATCACCCCTACCCTAACCCTAACCCTAATCGTGTAAACCCATTACAGTCAATGACAGTAGAGATTAGACATCACTATGAAAAGTAAATTCTCAAGGCCTATAAATCGGCCGAAAATTAGTCGCAACTCTATCTACTAGCTTATCCAATCGCTATATTACTTCTTCTTTTAACACTTTTGTGCTACTCAAGGATGGCACTTTTTAACAACACCAAATATGTGCCTTTTCATTAAGTGTATATAATAATATTATATTAGTTGCCAAACTTTCTGTACTAACCTCGTATATTAATAATAAATCATAAAAATAATCGAGAAATTTAATAGGATGACCTAATACAATATTTTTGTTTAGACCTAGCCTACTATAAATGCACTTATACTGTTTGTTATAGGCCACAATTGTTACTATAAATAAAATTAGACATCTGTATTTGGACCCTACGCTGATAAAGTGATGACAAACAGTTACTGACAGTTTCTTTCAAAATAGCATTCTTTTCAAAATAAGCCACGAGATTATATTTGTAATCTATGTACAGATTGAACACTGCAGCAGACCAGTTGCACAGAATTGCTTCCACCGGCTCACAACAGCTGAGTATATGTAGACTGAAGGTTGATTCCAGGAAACATTGCTATTGGAGATTTCTAGGTATACACCATTGCAGGATATCGACACTCGTACAAAAATTGTCATTTGTCATTAGTCATTAGCAAAGCCATTAGTCTCTGAAGTGGCTCATGCCTGATAATATCATTATATATGACATACTATACATGTATGTCTCATGTTGTTTTATCGTCGAGTGATGCCCTCTTGTCAATCAATTACTTCTCGTCTCGTGACAATCATTTTTATGAGAGCGTCTGAGAGATAATGAAAATATAACAAGACTTCCAGAGATTGGCGGTGCCTTGAACTTGTTAAGGTTCGTTACTAGATTATGTTTCAGCAGAAATGTGAGAGGAATTCACAATATGCTCTTTAGGAGTAAGTGCTTGCGCATAAATATTTCGTCTTAATGTTAAATATCTCTCTATAGTGCACTGCCAAATGGCAGGTCAAAGATGCGTATTCTGAAACACAGTATGCTATCACGCTCACCAATTACCACCCCATCGATCATCAAGTTTATACCATCAAAAAGGTCATGTTTTTGCCACACCCAAAATGTAACCTTTTTTCTTGTGAATATATTCTGACTTCCGAGGTGGTTTCCCGTTGACTTCCTCAGCATGAACATATCTGCATTAGTCGGCTTTTACATGTGCAGTTTTCAGTTGGTCTATTCTCAAGTTTCCCGGATCCAACACGGGAAACGGTTAAAAATATTAAATATATTAAATATTAAATATATTAAATATATATTTAACGGTTAATATATGTTAAGTGTTAAATATATTAAATAAAAATTGTTCCATGTGGAACATTTGCAAAGCTTATTCAAAACGCAGTGGCACAAGACTGGATCGAGCAGCATAGTCCGGAGTTCGTCAGGAAAGATGAGTTGCAACCAAACTCACGTGACCTCAATCTTCTCGACTACCACGTCTGGGGCGCTATGCTAGAGCGGAATATGGCAACAAAGTATTTCACTCCAAGACCAACCAAGAAGGCTGAACTCCAGACTGTGCTGGATGGATGCAAACTGGGAAGACTTGCCACAAGAGGCTGTCGACCTGGCTGTGCCTTTCCGAACGAAGCTACAGGCGTGCATTCTAACAGATGGCTGTCACTTTGAACACCTACTCAAATAGAATCGCAGAATCAATAAACGGGCCTCTTCAACTTTACTATTCATAGGATAACTTGATATGAAGTTAATCGGAAGCAGGAGCGGTCGATATCTTAAGTAGATCCATAGGCACAGGTATTTGGAGGGTGAATTTTCTTCGCTCGCTTCGCTCGCGATATTTATGAGATTTGCTACAAATAACCGGAGCAGAACGATGAAAATCGATATTTTGCACGTTCTACTCTCGCCATTATGACATATTTGGAAGAAGGAGAACTAACTTTGTTCTTTATGAATACCTGATGGATACTATCATACTGTATAGGCCCATATTTATGTTAATTCTAAATTGAGAGGGTAGGGCAGTGGTTGTCAATTCTGCAATTCATCTGAATTAATGCAAAACATTCCAATTCACGGGGCGTGCCCTCCCCCCCCGTCCCGCTCTAAAAATGCACCTGGATTTAGGACTTTTAAGGACCGCTGGAGTTTGGCACTACATGGCAACAATTTGCAAATCTAGGGGCTGATCAGTGACCACACCAAACAGGCAGCTGTCATGCATAATTTTACACACTTCTTCAAGCCCAAGGGCCTCCCTCACGCTTACCCCTCTGCTCATACCCCCCCCCCCTCCCCCTTCCATCTGTTCCCCTGATAAATCCGCTCCTGTTACGATTTTAGATATCAACTTTTGATTATGTTTTTGAGAGGCCTTTTTTTTCAATCTCCCTGGTGTTCAAACCTGGCTGCGCCACTGGACGATATCAATGTAGACTCTGGGACATCTAATTGATTAATGCTGGTTTCTGGAAAGGTTTGCATTGTAATCAATAGACCAAAAAATGGCGCAAAAATTTGATAGTCATGAAATCTCGAAGTTAATAGTTATTTTGACTAATTTTTGTATTGCAAATTTGATAGGATTCTCCGATTTTCGAAAAATTGCTCCGAATATAGAGATCGTGCAAATCTTTCTATCTCTCTTGTCTCATTACAGCTGTAGAAGCCGGGTTAACATTGAACTTTTCTTTTTCTATTGATTTTCTAAGCAAAACGCACTCATATTCATATTTATTGGTTGTGTAGAAGGATGAAACTCGAGTCGTCCCACAGTCAGTATTAGTACAGAGCCTGGTAGCAGGGAGAGAGAGAGAAGAGAGAGAGAGAGAGAGAGAGAGAGAGAGAGAGAAGACAAAGAGAAGAGATTGCGAAGAAACGAGGAACACTTTGGATTCCGATCTCGATTAGTATTTACACAAATTTCCTCAATTAGGGACTATGGGTTGGTGAGACAGTATTAATACAGAGTTTAGCAGACAATGATTTCTATTCTGAGAACTGTTAATTCATAGCTGACGTCATTCGAGTGATTCACTCTGTCAACATTACGTCCAGTACAATATTATTCTTTTCTCCATCCGGTGCACGAGCACTAACAATCTAGCCTTGATGTCTCGATCCGGGTCGCGTATTCTCGTTCGCGGTACATGTACAGCAGATGCCATATTAAGCATTGAGAAATACTTTAAACTTTGTTAAATTTCTTTAACACTGGACACAACAGAATACTTCAAGTACAATTTTAAACAAAATTTACAGGTTTGAGCAAGAATCGAACCCACAACTATTCGATTCACAGCCCAGCAACCCGCCGATCCCGCCGATAGCGCTACTGGGGCTGCTTAACGAATCTTGCCCAAATCGACTTATATGTCATCGCTGTGCTAGTGATCAAAGACGGCTGCTATTATAATAATTATGACGTCGTTATAATATACCCCCACAACACACACCCTCTCCCTAACCCTAAACCACCCCTTCTATCTAAATGCATTAGTCAACTGCTGTACCTATACCGGGCACGTTAATAAACATCCTGGCCAGCACTGATTCGTTGAAACTAATGTGATATTAATATTGAATTATCAATGTTGGCATTGGCATCAGTGGGGTCGCTAATATTGGAGTACTGGGTCACGTGACCCACCTTAGATTTTTGCATTTTTGTGCTAAATTTGTGAATTGTAGAGCCCTAAAAGATGTAGGCCCTATCTGAACCGTAAGCCTAAGCATGAATAAAACATATCTAATAACAAGTAGAAATGCATTGTAGTTCTTTGGAAATCTGCCTATGATATTTTTTTAAGTATATAATATTATAATTCGCTATGTAGACATAGCTATTAGTAATCTTTATATTGCATGTAGACTACAAGGTCGTAAAGGATTTGATTGCACAAGAATGTTGGTTTAATGAATTCAGGAAAGTTCTAGATATTATGTTGCCGTGAAGAGAGTTCCAAGAAGTCTTAACATATAATCAATGGCAGCAGTCTGGCTTTATGTCGGGTCTGGAAATCCCTGCTTGCAGTCTCTTCACAAATATTCCGATCAGCTTACAGTCAGGCCTATACTATAATACCCGCGGCTGGGACTCTAGTAGTCTATACAATTGAAAAAGCAAAATTATGAACGAGTGCCGGAACCACGAGTCCTGTATAGGTCTATCAGAAAAGTAAAAGTTTACTAGATAAATAACAAAGCGCTTATTCTATCAAAGGTGAAAGTAAATTTTAGACAAGTTTCTAGAGACCAATAATTAATTTCATCCAGACAATGATGAAATACGAGTGAATAGGTAAATTTCTTAAAAGTTAAAACTGTCACTAATTTTCAGTCCGAGTCTACTCTACAGTGTCTACACCGGCGGCGATTATGCCATCTGTATACAAATTTAGCACATCATTAATTATGACCTTATTGTTTTAATTTTTAGGGTTTGGGTTTATTATTTTGGCAACAATATTTTTTGTAGAGGTGTTATGGTCAAAACAGATTTTCGAAACTGCTCTACAAAAATATAAACAATAAGCACAAATGAAAGTTAGTCAAAAGAGATATAACTACCACTTTTTCGTGATAAAACGATACATAAATACCAAACATTGAAGATGTGCTAAATTTTTATACAGATGGCATAATCGCACACCGGCGTTTTTTAACCTGTGGTCCGCTAAGGGTAGCTAGGGGTCCAGGAGAAGAGAAAGCAAAAGAAATAGTACGTTTAATTGACAAAATTGTACAGTTTAGCATCAAATTATGCATTTTCGCGAAAAAGTGTGACAAAGTGCAATTGATGACATCATCAAGGCCTCAACCTCCCCCTCCCCCATGTCATCAGGTATGATCACCGGTTCGATCCCACCAATGACCTATGCATGGACCCGCCCATGACCTATGGAATATGGATGGACCCGCCCATGACCTATAGATGGACCCGCCCGTGATCTATGCATGACGTGTGACCCATGACCTATGCTTTGATTTGTCACTAATCCAGAACAAGACATCTCGCTCTGAACAGTTCACACTGATACTGTTGGCTACGTCATTGGTCTAGATGTGCAGACACTGCAGAACAAGTCATAGGTTTTTGCGATTCCATCAGTGTTAAATTAATATGAGGGTTTCGTTTCTTGAAATCGACAAGCTAATTGAACTGAGTAATGTTAGCAACTCCATGTAATGGCGTAGGTTTGATGGGTGACTCATTAAACACTCTGGATTCATTTTCAATGAATAGCCAGAATTGGCTCGGACACTTCTTCGTTCTCAACCTCGTATTTATACGACTGCGGGTTCTGTCGCTGCTGCCCTGATATAAAACTACAACTCGTCTGATTGTCGATTGTCGAGCACGGATTGCACGGATCTTTCGCCTCACTTTGCAACCACATTTCCATTAGATGTGTGCTGACATGCAAGCACAAGGTTTACAGTGACAGTCTATGTTAAGTCACTACTTCCTGAAATAGTGAATTATATTAATTCTATGTTTAGTTTAAAAAATGTATCGAAACAGCAACTCGATCACATGTTATAGCAATGTATCTTCTACAAAACGCAAGGGGTCCGCCAACGTATATTCTTTTGAGAAGGGGTTCCTCCTCCAGAAAGATTGAGAAACACTACACCACACCTGAGGCCTGTAGTAGGCCTACATGTATTCTACTTTACAGTTTACACATTATACTGCTTCAGAGATTTCTCTCTACTCATCTACCATGCATTGTTTGAATTCCAAAAATAATTGAAAGAATTCGAAAAATTGAATTCCAGAAAATTAGTATGATTCTAGAAAGGAGATCGATTATTCTTACTCGCACTCCACACGGTTCAAATGATAGATATTGAGAGTCAACCATATGTTCTTTTTCACTGAATTAACCCTTATTCCTCCCACAAAGTGCGCTTTCTAAAAATACCAACTTACAATTTGCGTTTGTCACTAAGTTTAATTACATAAGCCTAATCCGTCGCATTGATTCTGCAAAAAAATGATATCCATCCAAAGCAAATAAAAGCAAATAAAACATCAAACTTATTATAATATCCTTATAACTACAGTTCTCTCTCTCTCTCTCTCTCTCTGTCTCTCTGTCTCTGTGTCTCTGTCCCTCTCTCT